>PVKS010005595.1:0-83964 GCA_004027875.1 Aplodontia rufa | reverse complement strand
CTCCCTCCCTCGTTTAAAAAAAAAACAAAAAACTTCCATGGCTCCATATTGCCTGAAGGATAAAAGTACTTAGCACAGCCATAAAAGCAGCAAGAGGGATCCAATGTTCTTGGGATGTGTGTGGAAATAATAATATGAAGAATGTAATGAAAACAGTACGATACCTAACAACTGTTGAGCACTCACCATGTGATTTACGCGTATTAACCCACCACCCTCACAGGGCACATCGACTCTTAGAGCAACCTGCCAGGAGAGTGCTGCCATTGGCTCTGATTTAGCAGTCCGGGGCGTTTAGGACCTGGGCTGAGAAGGGAAGATGGGGGAATCCAGACCACCCTGGCCTGGGCCTTCCAGCTGGGCTGGAACCACACACATGCCGGAGGTCCCTGTGGGACTGGTTCTCTGGACAGGCATTGCCCCCTGAGAACACTCTGCAGCTCCTCCTGGAACTTGTCCACTGCTTGCCTGGGGATGCTTGGTCCCTGTGGCTGGGCTGGCCCTGTCTGTCAGCAGCCTAGAGCCAGGCTCTGTCCCTGTACATCCACTTCCCCACTTTCTGAGAGAAGACACGTCCCTCGCAGGTCACAGTTCTGTACTTTGCACACAGAGCTTCATCTGGACTTCACAGCAACCCAGGGCGACAACCAGGGCAGAGTACCACTCCACTTTGCAGAGAATCCAGTATGGCGCTGTGTGTCCCAGGCCTGGCTGAACAACTTAATCCACCCAACAATGCTCTCCAAGACATGCATCCCTATGTCAGGACAGGACACTGAGGCAGAGAAGTACGATGATTTGCCACAGCCCTTGTGGAACTAGGCACAACTATCTCTGCGAGACATTCAGTCTCTAGAGGCACGGGCGACACAGCCTTTACAGGCAGCTAATCGGACCCATCTTCCCTGCTGCGGCTGAACACACAGAACCTACGGACACCCAGACGTTGGGGTTGGTGTTTGCCAGCCACTTGGGATGGTTTTCAGCAGCCTGTGGGGCCAGAGGCCAGAACAGCTAAGTCTCCTTCTGGCGTGTTCCCCCAGCCACCCCCACCCCATCCTGGTCCCACAGCACCCCAGCCAGAGCCACCCCCAAGCCAGCCTCTCACCCCCACCCGCTGATCCAAATTTCCATTCCCTCAGCAGCATGAGCTCAGTGGGGAGGAAGGCCATCTGATTACACCAGTCCTGGCCACGGGGTCACCAAGGGTGTGGGCGCCATAAAGAGGCGCCATCTGTGGCACGCATCGGGCAGGGGAGTGGAACAGCACACACCCCTGGACAGCTTCTGAGCCTCAGTTTCCTCACCTGGAAAACACACCTTGTCGTCTGCTGCCTTACCCAACTCTCCAGAGGGCTGTGCACGCAAAGCTACGTGGATGTGAAGACGCTCTGGGGAACAGAACGTCTGATTCAAATATAAGGAGGTTCCTCACCAATCGAGCAGCTTCCGCTGAGCACCTGTCCCAGCCAGGCCTGGTGCTGGGCACCTGGATCCCGCAGGAGAATAGACGCGGCCCAGGCCCCCACGAGCTACTGCCAGGTGGGGGGACACAGAAATCGAGCAGTCGCCACATGGGTAGTCAGTGCTGTGTGAAGGGACATTCCAAGGACTGCGGACCCCAAGAAAGGGTTCTGACCCAGTCTTGGAGTCAGGGAAGGTCTTCTGGCACCCTTGAAATGAGCAACAGGAGTTAGCCAAATGGAGGAGGAGGCAGAGAGGGATGTGGGGAAACACAGAAGGTGGCAGAGGTGCAGGGTAAGCATGACCAAGGAGCTGGGCAAGCAGGGAGAGGGGACAAAAGCAAAGCACTCCGCATACAGTAGGCACTCAGAACAGGGTGCTTCAAGCGCAGAACCATGTTCCCTCTTGGCAAGATGGCTGAACCTGGCCTGGATCCTTTTGCCTTCTGTTCTGTGAGCTTCTAGCCCTCATCCATAAGAGGGGGTGAGAGGCCTCCAAGGCTGTAGTGAGGCCCAAGGAGAGAATGCAGGTGAAATGAACCATAAGTGAAGAGTGAGGAGCAGGATGTGGGAGAGGCAGAGGTCAAGGAGAGCCACTGCAAGGTGGGACACCAGAAGGTGGCTGACTGATCACTACAATGGTGGACCAAGACAGCTCCCTCCTGCTGATCCCCTTAAATGCAACTAGGCACCCTCCAGAGGATGTCTTGCCTGACAGCCTAGACAGGATGAGACGCTGGTCCAGGCTACTACAACGTGGCCTTTACTTGTTTGTCTTCGTCTGTCCACGGAGAGCTTGCTGTAGGCATGTGCATGCGGTGCCACCGCACAGCCAGGGACAGAGCAGGCATCCAGCAGTGAAGGCCCAGCCCAGCAGGGCAGTCAGACTGCCCGGTGCCTCCTCTCTCACCCTGTGCACTGGGAGGCTGGGGTCCCTGTCAAGAAGGCAGGAGGGGTAGGGCTGGCCCTATGAGCAGGGCTCTGGCAGACTCAAGCTTGGAGCCTAGAATGGAAACAAAGGCCTAGAGAAGTGGCTTTTATTGAGCACCTACTGAATACCAGAGTACTGAGCTTACCAAGTCTCATTTAGCCCCAGAAACTGCCCTAGAAAAGAAAACTCTCCAACTTGAAACAGATTAAGCAACGTGCCCAGGTTCACTCAGGGCAGGACAGGGGCTACCTGACCAGGCATGGGGGCCTTTCCTGGAACGAACAGGAGCAGGACCCATGGTCAGGAGGTTGCACACCAAGTACAGATGCCTGAAATGCAAGAATTCCCAGGGCCTCAGATCCCAGCAGTAACCCCTGGTTTACAAGGTGGGACAATTCTGAGGGTTTTCCGCCCTCAGGAGCTGGCAAGCTCCAAGTGGCTATTGCTGTGCTCAGCACAGGCTGGAGTTTAATAAAACGAGAAGCAGCTAACGATTAACAATCAAAAATAATATTTTTCCTTCAACCAATTAAATTGTAATATGGAGCTCACTAATTCCTTCCTGTTCTTTCCCCTGGGATCTCAGATCAAGCACCGGGAGAAGTAAATTATGCATCGCTATTCCCTGCTTGAAACCCAAGTTTTAAAGAATCCATGGGAGAAATATTGCCTCCTGCGTTATGGCAGAAACCTCTGAGGAGTTTTACGATGGCTTCATGTAACAAGTTACCTCTCTGCAAACGCAGGACCTGTTACACACCCCCATCCTGAAGACTGATAAATTCGCGTCTTGCTCTTTCTCCAAAGAACTGGTGTGTTCAGATTGATCTTAACAAAGTCGTCACTCTCCATGGCCCAGCTCCGCAGGGAAATAAGTAAAACCCTCCCCCTGCTCCCCCCACCTGGATGGCACCCCAGCCTCCAGCCTTATCACCTTTCTCCACTCTCTGTGCCCTCCAGGCCTCCAGGCAGCACTCTGTGGTCTCTCGCATGCACGCCCACCTTCCCACCTCTGCCTTCGCTCACAATGCTCACACTACCAGGCATTCCCTTCCCACCGACCCCCACTAATCCTCGTCCATGTCCCTCTGCAGGAACAGGCCACTCCCGGAACTTCCACAGCACTCTGTCTCTTAAAGCCTTCCCCCTTTGACCTTGAGAGACAGTCCCTCCAGACAGCCATAAAACTTCAGGAGCGAACACCCTGGACGTGGTGGCCCATCCCCATCTTTGCTCTGGATGCCCTCACCTCACCTGGCATGGTGTCCAGAGTTCCCCTGGAGGTGAGTGAATAAGTGAATCGGTGACCACTGAGGCCTGCTTCTCTCAAGCCGGGGAAGGGGGCTGGGAGGAGGCACGACAGGGACCTTTGGATTTACTCAGGTAGTGGGGAGGACAGTCGCATAGCATAAACCCCAACAATGGCGTGATGATCCTCTCTCTAAGCAAAGTGGAAGAAAGATAGGATCCCAGGCTGAGCAGGTCACCCTGCCCAAACTCCTGGAGGGGCACCCCTGCCCCCCAGGCAGAGTTGGGAGCTCCAGGGCTCAGCATTCAAGGCCCTTCATGAACCTCTCCCACATTTCCTGGCTTCACCTCCCACTCCAGTGGCCTCACACATGCAGGCTCCCACCACTCCACCTGAGGCCCTCTTCATACCTCAAAGCACAGTCCAGCACCACCACCCTGACCCCACCTTCCTCTGGGGGGGCTGTTGTCTGTTCCTGAGTCCCCAGCCCAGGATGTGAGCACTCCTGGGATAGGATCAGGATCTGATCCACCCCAGCAGGGCCGTGGCCCCACTCAGGGCTTAGGAAGCATCAGGGGAGCTGCACTAAACAGCAGCGCAGCGCAGCAGCTCTGCCGGCAGGAGCTGCCCATCTTCCGCGGTCCAGTCAGGTGCGTCCTCCTCTTACTCTGTGCCAGACACCACTCTAAACGCGGTAGCATGCACCTCACTTCATGTTAACAACAGCAGCGACGCCGCCTACCATTATTATGATTTCACAGACGGGCAAACAGAAGCACAAAGAGGTCACAGAACTCACAAGAGGTGGAATTGGGCTTAGAGCCAGTGATCTAACCACTACAACCAACACCCCTCTGTAAAACAACACCCCTCCACAAAACACAGGGACGTACGGGGACGGGCAGGTCAGGTTATTCTAGCAACCAAACCTTAGATCTGAAAACCTCCCTGTTTCTATATCTGTTCTCTGACGTCTGCCCTCCTCTGCCCCAGAGAAGCCTTCTGTGCTGCCCAGGCCAGCATTCCGAGGACTCCCTGCCACACCCACTCCTTCACCCCAGACCAGACAGCAAACAAACAGGACTCCATGAGACAGCCAACCAGAAAACCCCATGAGCCCTCCAGGGAACACACCCTCCCCACGCTCTGAGGTTTGTGGGATGTCTGAGCTGGGGACAACCTCAGTCCATGGCTCTGAAGGCAAACAGGACAGCAAGGATCCCCAGAACACACTCCAGAGGATGACGCAGCAGGAGTTCCAGGCGGGATTTTCCATCCGGAAGACTTCAGGATCCCTGATGTCAGGAGGCAGGAACAGCAGTTGACTGGGGCTCTATGCCTTGCCCTCACTCTCCCCAAAGGGCAGCTTTGGCTGCTGCCGTGAATCTGTCTGTAACCCCAGGTTCCTGGGGACAAGGTTTGTCACCACCTCCCACCCCAGGTGATAAGCTGGGCCCTCTCTTTCCAAGCACATGCCAAGGCTCATGGGCACCACCCACTGCCCCCACTCAGAGAGATGATGTTGGCAAGCTCAGAGCCCCTCCCCTGGGGTCAAGGCAGGGACTTCTGTCCAGTACCACCACCCAGGTGCAAGCAGACAGCAGATGCGGCTGAAATGGAGTCACTTCCTGGAAGGACCGCAGGGCCAGGAGCGTCCTCCCAACCTGCGGCCCTCACAGAGCTGCTTGCAACTCGTCCCACAGTGTTTTCTGCCAAGGTTCCCAGCATTTCCATCCCATAAAAACCCAGCTCCCTCCACAGCCACGCCACTTCACGGTTTACGAGCCCCTCGACCTAGATTATCTCATCTGGCCTCGTCCACAGCCCTGCGTGGGCAGCACCTTGACCCTATTTTCCAGAAGAGGGAATGGGATCAGAGAGTGAAGGGACTCGCCTAAGGTCCCTGCTGATCACCACCATCACACTGTAACAGGAGCCACCTGCATGGAACAGGTGTGCCTGCCACGTGCCAAGCACTGTGCTGCCTCCGCTCGCTGCAGAGCTCCATGCCTCGTCTTAGTCCTGGCTGCTGTCACAGAACAGCACAGACCAGGGAAGGGTGGCTTTAAACGCAGACACTGACTTCTCAGTTTGGAGGCTGAGAATTCCAAGATCAAGATGTCAGCATGAAGGTTTCTGGTGAGGCCCTTTCCTGGCTGTGAACTCACATGGCGGGGAGGGAGGAAATAAGCTCTCTCTGGTGTCTCTTGGGAGGAAATAAGCTCTCTCTGGTGTCTCTTCGTACAAGGACACTAATCCTACTGTGGGGGGCCCACCCTCATGACATCTAAACTTACATACCTCCCAAAGGCCCCAGCCCCAAATACCATCATATTGAGGGTTAGAGTGTCAACATATGAACTGGAAGAGGGACACAATTCAGTCTTCAGCATGCGTATTACAACCCACATCTACTAAAGAGGACACTGAAGCACAGAGAAGCTAAGTGACTGGACAAAGGTCGCTCAGTCAGAAGGAAAAGAGCTGACATTCAAATCCAGACCTCTCTGATCCAAAGTTGGGACTCTGAGCTTGGCTGCCTCTATCAGGGAAGGACAGAGTTCAGAAGTATTCTCAGCCAGGCCTCGGCCCCACCATCATCTCATAGTACCCAAAACATTCTGGAACACCAAAAGAGCACAAGGCACTCAGCCCGAGAATCCCCTGCACCACAGAGTACTTAGATGATCCTGCTCTCGGTTCTCCACCACCTGCCCTCCGCTCCCCTCACAGGGATCCTAGCCACAGGGCCTACCTCCTTATTCCACCCATCTTCAGGAAGGAAAACTCCACATCTCCTCCTACAATGCCCTCTGTGAGGTGCTGACTTCTTGGCCCACACAGGCTGTCAAGAAGGAGCAGGATGGGGCTAGAGCAATGGCTTAGTGGTTACGGCGCTTGCCTGGCTTGCATAAGTATGTGGGTTCAAACCCCAGCACCACGTACACAACCAAATGTCTGAGCAACGAAAGCCATAGGAGAAACTAAAATAAAAATTGATTCTCTCCCACTGTCCCTCTCTCTTTAAAAAAAAAAAAAAAAGAGGAAGAGGAGGAAGAGAAGGAAGAGGAGGAGGAGGAGGAGGAGGATGCAGAGCAGCAAGAGCTACAGCTTGGTCCACACTCTGCCTGGGGCAGAGTGAGGAGTGTGTCCCGAAGGGGTGGAAGAGACGATCTAGCGGGGTGGGGGTGGGTATTCTGTTTTTCTTTTTCTTTTTAGATATAATTCACATAGCACATAATTTTAAAAATGTACTATTTAGTGGTTTTACTACATCCACTGAGTTGTGCACCCATCACCACCAACTAATTCTAGAACATTTTCACCACCCAAAGAACCCCATCACCACCAACTAATTCTAGAACATTTTCACCACCCAAAGAACCCCACGCCATGAGCAGCCACTCCCTAAATTCCCTCCTCCCAACCCCTGGCAACCACTAAACAACTTTCCATCTGTACACATTAGCTCTTCTGGACATTTCATATCCATGGAATCACACGCTAGGTGACCACTGGTGCCTGGCTTCTTTCACATGACACAAAGTCTTCAAGGTTCATTCACAGTGTGGCACGTATCAGGACTTCATTCCTTTCATGGCTAAATAATATTCCACTGTATGCATATACTGGATGTTACTTACCTACGCATCAGCTGATGGACTTTTGGGGACGTTTCCATTTACTGGCTACGATGAACAACACTGCTCTCAACACTTGTGAACAAGTTTTGCACGGACACACATTTTCCCTTCTCTTGGGTACTGACCTAGGAGTGTAGCTATTAAGTCAAATGCTCAGCCTTTTGAGAGCCTGTACCATTTTTTTTACACTCCCTCCAGCAATGCATGCAGAGACCAGCCAGTCCACAATCTCATCAAACTTGTTGCTGTCTGTCCTTTTGATTACAGCCATTTCGGTGGGTGTGCAGTGGGAGCAGTGGGATTTGGGACACTCATCTCCTGCCTTGAAGAGGGGCTTTGGGATTCAGAGACTACCCCAGTCTTCTCTGCCTCACCCCACTCCTGCCTGACACCCACTTCTCCTGTCCCACTTCCTCAGAGTGCTCATGAGTCTGTCCTAAGAGGGCTTACTGTCCCCATTGTTTTAAAAGAGAAAGAGAGAGAGGGATAGTGAGAGAGGAAGAGAGAGAGATAAAATCAATTTTATTTTTTATTTAGTTTTTCATCTGGCTTTTGTTGCTCCAACACTTAGTTGTGTATGTGGTGCTTGGGTTTGAACCTCGGTTCTCCTGCATGCCAGGCAAGCACAATATCACTGAGCCACCACTCCAGCCTCTTATTGTTCCCATTTTACAGATGAAGAAATTGAGGCAGAGAAAGAAGTCACTGCTCAAGCTGGTGGGGGCAGAACCAGGGTTCAACCTCAAGTCAGAGTCAGGATCCAGAGCCCTGGCTCTTAACACCAGGATCTTCTGCCTCCTGTATCAAAAAGACACAGCTGGGGAAGACACCATTGGTTTGAAAATGAAAGAACCACTCCTACTAGCCGTCACCACCATCAGAGAGCCCAGCTTCCTCCACAGCAGCCCAGCCCCAGGCCAGACTCCATGCACGCACTCAGCATTTAATAATCATTTATGGAAGGCACACAGGCCTTGGGCCCTGCCTCCCTGCAAGTGTGACTTCTACACAAATCCCTCTCTGCCTGATCTGTCAAGAGCAGCAGGACACCACAGGGCCACCGTGGGGCTGGGCCTCCAGTGCCCACCTGCCAGGGAGCCTGGCCAGGTGGGCGCCAATGCTCTTTACTCATCTGTAAAAGGGGCATGCTGTTTTTTTCAACTGCTTTTAAAGGGTGGCGGTGAAGATTATGTGAGTTGACACACAGTGCTTAGGACCATGTCAGGCATAGGCACATGTGACAAACACTTGATCCCGTGAAGCAGCCTTCCTCTGGCATCTGTCCCCAAGCCAAGGTAGGGGGACAAAGAGCTGTGGCAGAGCTTGCTAGCTGGGCCAGAGCTGGGAGGACCAAAGCTTTCTTTTCACCACCCTGAGTCTCACTCACACCCAGGCCCAAGGCATCTTTCCCAAGAAGCCCGCAGAGCAAGGCACAAGGGCAGGGGGCTGCTCTCCAGGGCAGGGCCTGCTGCTACATGGCACTGTGCCCTGAAAGTCAACCAGCCCAATGCATGAGATCATCTGGGCCAGTGAGGCCCCACCTGGGGCCCCAGCAACATCCTCTGCATGGCCCCCGAAGGCCATGCAGGAGCCGGCCCTGACCAGTGTGCTAAAACCCACGTGCGCGCGCGCACACACGCAGAGGATCCTGTCCTGACATGCCACAAGCCAAAGTGGCACTGGAGGTCACCACAGTCTGTCCCCTTGGCAGGCAGAGGAGGGGCGGGGATGCTCCTGCTCTTCAACAGACCTTCTCTGGTTTCACATTTAGCCAGACCCAAACTCCAATCCCCCACCTTGGGCCTCACCAGCATGGGTCAATGACTTCACCTCTCTAAACCTCTGCCATGTTAGAGTAAAAAGTAACATCCCCAAGGGGGCCGATGGGTACTGCCCATCTGACCGGTGGGCACTATGCTAAGCACTCAGTGTGCTAATCACTCCTTCTCCTCCTCTACCTCTAAAGCAGGGACTATCCACCAGCCCATTTTGCAGTGAGGATGCAGAGGCTGAGAGGTATGGGAGAGACACCTGTGCCCAGCACATGGCTCAGGTCCTGGCACTACAGCTGCTGGAGAGCATGAGTCCTCCCTCCCTTGAGTTGACTGGGGCAGGACTGAGACCCTGAGAGCAACAGGACAGCTCCTGTCCCAGAGGGCCCATGGAGCCAACAGGTCTCCACACAGCCAACACAGACTTCCAGCCCAAGGCAATCAGGGCCCAGGGCAAGGTGCTTGGCATTCCGCCTGCCCAGGCAGGGAAGGCTTTCAAGCCCCCGATGGTACAACAGGGTGCTGAACGGGTCCATCGCTGTCTCTGACCCTCCATGGCTTCAGACTCTACGACCACGGCCAGCAAGATGCAGGGCAAGGCAAAGCACTCCGATCCCTCCCCAACCAAAACCGCACACAGTTAAGCCTCTTAGATTTTCCGATTTTAATCAAGCCTCGCCCCGAGCAGCATTCTTCTATAAGGGGGGATTTGTTTAGCTTTTTCTGAGAATCAGCATTACCTACTAAAGAAACAAACCCTGCTCCCTCAGTGCCACTTGGGCATTCAGCACAGTCCACAGCCTTTACGAATTCTTCTCTCCCTACTTGGGAGCATGGTTTACTCACTGCAGAACGCACAGCGGCCCCCCGCCCCCGTCCCCGTCCCCCATGCTCACAACAGCTCTTTGCAGAACAGCACTTTTAGCTGGCTCCTGCCTGCTCATCATCAGCACGGCTTTTAACTCCTTGCAACAAAAGTGGCAGGAACAAAGCAGGTTTTATTGATCCCATCGCACAAATGGAGATGTGAAGGCACAGAGAGGGAGAAGAACTTGACCAAGGACACACAGAGCTGGCAGCAAGGCCATTCACTCCCTCACTCAAGAGCGACCAGTCCCTGTCCTGGTGGAGGAGCTCTTGATGGACTTGCCACCTTGCACCACACAGCCACACCCGCCTCAGTTTAGGACAGAGGGGCTTGAGGAGCCTCCTGCTGTATGAATCCTTCCAGGTCCAGGAGTGGAGGTCTCTGCAGGTGCAGACCCCTCTGTTTAGCCCCTGAACCTTGAGCAAACCACTCCCCCTCCAAGAAAACTCACCATGAGGAGTGCTGTGAGGCTGAGGAGGCCGGCAGGTCCTGTGACCTTGTATGGGAAGCAGCATCACCATCAGGGTGACGGTCACTTCCACGTCTGTTTTCCCCAGTGCTTTTGTCACCCACCACCTGGCAGGAGGGAGAAAAGAGATTCTCCTTCCCATTTTGCAGACAGGAATGGGAAGCCAGGGGAGGGGAAATGACCCAGGGGGGTTGAACTCACACAGCTCCCAGCATGCACCTCAACGGGCACTGGGCACATGAAGGGTGCATCTTACTTCTAGGGCTTTTCCTAGGCCTCCTGGGAAGATCTAGCAGATTCTAACTCAGTGTTGGCCCCAGTCCAGATCCTTCATTTCTACCACTGCATCTGACTGCTCTTCATCACAAGAGGATGCAAAGGCCCAAGGGAAGACAGCCACCTGCCCAAGGTACCAAGCTGGCAAGTGGCAAAGCCACAGGGCAAACCCAAGCTGACTGACTCCAAAGCCAGCTGCCCACCACCCCACAGCGTCCTCCCTCGTCCTGCATCTTGACAGAAATCAAATGTCCCATCTCCAGGGAAACGGCAGGTGATGACGGATAAGGCCCTCACACAGAGCATCAGTGTTTCCAAAAGCAAACTTTTCCACTGGGAAGTGGAGGGAAGGACTCGCCTCCTCTCTTCCCCGTTAGCCTTGGTCCCACAAAGCAACTGATCAGTGAGGGCTCCTAAAGAAAACTTAAAATATGAGAAAAATATAATCGTGCTCTTGTGGTTTTTCAGGTGACCTCTGCCAGGGGTCCAGAAAAGGAAAACAAGGTGAGTCTTCTGGCTGTGCACAGTCCCATGGGTCGGCAGCACCCCCAGGCTCCTTCCAGGGCAACAGGAGGTAAAAGCAGGGAGGCAGGAGCAACGGGGATGGAGGAAGCGGGGCGCAGGGACCTGCCATCCCAAGCTGTTTCCACTTTTCAGATTACCCAAATCCCTTAATTGACCTCCGTGGAGAGACTCCCGATTAGACTAATCCTGCCTACCGAGCTCCCCACCACTGCTCTCGGGAGTCCGAGGCAGGCCAAGGGAATGCCCCATGTCCTGGCACACCCTGCCAGGCCACCTCGCTGGCCATGGGCTGCCCCTGCACCACCCTACCAGAGCAGCCTGGGCAGTACCACGAGAGGCCCTGGGACCTGGAGGCCTGGATTCTGGTTACAGCTGCCTACTGACAATGACCTTGGGAAGTGCCTCAGTTTATCTTTAAAAGTGACTGCAACTTTGGCTAATGTACTGTGGAGTACAACTAAAGAGTAAGATATTATTAGTGTCCCCATTTTACAGGTGAAAGAACCAAGGCTTGGTAGGTAAATTTTCCCAGAGTCGCAGACAACAGAAGGCAGTGCATCCTGTGACTACAGTCACATTCTTGACCCCTGCCACTCTGACTCCCCTCCAGGCCGGTAACAGAGCCATGGGGCAGTCCAGCTGGACTCTGCAGGAAAGCACTTAGGTGACAGAACTGGGCACACAATAGGTGTTTAAGAAAGAGCGTCCCTTTCCCTCCCTCTTCCCAGATGGGGACAGTAAGAAGAACTCCTCAGGTCCATTTCGTAGATCTCTATGTAGCCTGTGTCCCCAGCTGTATAGTGACAAACAGAGCCATGCAGGCAAAGGGACATCCTGCCACCTTCAGCACTTTCTGCTAAGGGGAGACTGCACCTTCAAGGCCCTGCCAGGGGCTTTCTCCTTCTCTGAACTTGGCCTTTCAAAGGGGCTTTCATTTATCGGGCTTTAATGTCTCACATGATTTAATCGGAAACACGTGCCTTGTAAATATCGTCTGTCATGTTCCATCAGGTTCACAGGGAAAAGTACAAGTCAATAAACAAAGGTTGGAGCATAAATCTACCTTGAACATATAAGTCCTCAAGCAAGAAAATCAAAACATGTGTAGCCTCTGACCTACGGAGTTTCACAAGCGGGAACTTGGGGTATAGTCGGGAACATTTCTAAATGTACATAATTAATAGGGAGGCTGGGACTAGTCGGTTTGCATACTCCAAGTGTGCACGGGAACCCTTCAACAAAAGACTCTCCCGGCAGCACCTGCTGGATCACAAAGAGCTCCTGGCTGGACCACAACCTGGTGATCTCCACTGTGGAAAGTCTGAGAGCCCCAGAAGCTTCTTTCCTAAAAAAGAGGGGGGCGTTTCCCTACCTTCCTCAAATGGGGGATGCAGGAGAGGATGGTCTGATAAAGGCCTTCCCTTCCCCCTGACACTCTTCCCGGTTGCTTCAAGAACCCTGAATCAGATCCAGGGAGAAGATGAGGAGGACAAGGTCATAGGAGTCAGAGCCGAGGATCTGAGTACCTGCTCTGCCACTTAGGGCCACGCAGCTGTTGCCAGCATCTTCACTGGTCCCTGTCTACCAAGAAAACCATTAATAACACCCTGTTGAAGTGTTCTTGCTATTAAAGGCACTGAAATCATTTACTTCCAAAACAGAAATGAAGCTGGGTGTGGTGCACACCTGTAATCCCAGCAACTCTGGAGGCTGAGGCAGGTGGATTCCAAGTTCAAAGCCAGCCTCAGCAACTTAGTGAAACCCTGTTTCAAAATAAAAAATATAAAAAGGGCTGGGGATGTTACTCAGTGGTTAAGAGCCCCTGGGTTCAACCCCAGTAACAAAACAAACAAACAAAAACCAAAACAGAAATGAAAATGTACCTTTGTCCAGCACCTGTATAAGGTACTGAGGTACAAATACTTCAGCTAGGTACTCTACAGAGATGGGGCCCATTTGCCTCTAGTACATGCCCCACTCCAGGCTGGTGCCTTCAGACACACAAATCCATTCACCCCCGTGAGCGCTCCTCAGAACTTTGAACGGAAAGCAAAGAACAGAGGCAGCCTGACAGAGAGGGCTCAGTTTTCTCATCTGCCAAAAGTGGCTGGTGCCCCTCCCCTTGGGATTGGGTTACAAGGATTATTGCTTAAAAAGGTGTATTTGAGAATGCCACCAGAAACATCATATAAATATGTCTCCCCTTTTAACTAAACTCATAGACCTCAGAGTCACGGTCCAGAAGATTTTACAACTCTTCTAATCCAACCCCTTTTGTTTTGTGGTTCTGAGGCTGGAATTCAGAGTAGGAAAGAGACTGGTGTCACCATCAAGCTCCATGTCCAGGCATCGGAATGCTGCTAAGTGATAGAAGGCACTCTGCATATGTCTCAGCAGGTCCCCCAGTACTGTAACCCAACTTGATTCCTGGCCCATCCTCCTGAGTGAACTCTGGCCACCCTTCCCCAGGAAGTCCTCCTTGGCCATTCCTCTGTCCACCAGTAGTCCTTGCTGTTAAAAGTGCACTCCTGGGGCTGGAATGGTGGCTAGCAGTTACAGCACTTGCCTGGCATGCGTGAGGATGCAAGTTCCAACCCCAGCACCCTGTACACAACAAAGTCTCAGAGCACTGAAGGCCATGTGAAAAACTAAATAGAGTTGATTCTCTCTCTTTCTTTCTCTCACTTTCCCTCTCTCTTTAAAAAAAAAAAAATGCACTCCAGTTTGGAATGCAACACACCCACAGAGCCTGGGAGTGTCACCTCTGCCTGTCCCTGTCTCACCTCTAACTGGGCTGGAAGCTCCCTGAGGGAGCCTGGCCCATGCCAGTGCACAGAGACACTCCCACGCCACTGTCCACCCATTCACTTGTTTATCACATCTCCCCCACTAGAAAGTCAACTCTATGAGTTCAAGGGTTGTCTTGTCTTGCTCACCATGGTACCCCTCATCCAGAAGAGTGTAAGGTACACAGTAGGCACTCAATAACTGCTGAGTATGTGGATTCGCTGAGTAAATGAGAGCAGGAGTCCTGCCTTATGTTTCTGTATCACAGAGTGTCAGAGCTGGAAGGAACTTTAACATCCAGTCCAAGTACATCAGCTGGCCCTGGTCATCTACAGGTGAATGCCCCAGAACCTGACACTCTGCTCTCGCAAGGAATGGATGGAACGCTGTCCATGGGGGGAACGGGAGGGAGCTGGGTGGCTAAGTGGGTGGCTCCTGGCAGTCAGGTGGCATCAAGGCTGGATGCACAGATGGGTGGGTGGCTTAGACAGCTGGGTGGCTGAATGAATGGGTAAATGAACAAAAGCCTGGACAGATGGAAAGACTCGCTGAGGTTACTCTCCGATCTGATTCATCCTCAAAGGTAGGTCAAGGTGTTGATGGGTCCTCCTTGATGTCAAAGACAGAGGCCCTCACCCTCCTCACGAAGCCCCACAAAGAGATGCTTCTGGCTCATCTCCGTGTGATCTACAGCAGAACAAGAGTGGCCTATTCAAAGGAGCTGATGATTGACTGGGAGAGGGGGTGAAAAACATGGGTGGGTGCCCACACACACGGGTACGAAGACAGATGGCTGGAAGGTTACAGGATGGCTAGAAGGGTGGCTGGTGGGTGGACAGACACAGAGGTCCACGGAAGACCTGCAGATGTACAGCGGGACAGGACAGGAGTCCCTGGGCAGAATGGGCGGGGGCAGGGAGCACAAGGGACCTGCATCACATGGTCCCTGGGACAGCACAACGCCCACACACTGCTCGCCCTGCTGAGTCTCCCTGCTCAGCTCGGGGCACAGGCTCCTTCTTCCTGAGTCTCCCCAGGGTCCTGGGTGCTGACCCTCTGGGCCAGCCTGCTCCATCTCCATGTGGGGAGGCGTCTCCCCCACCTCCCCCACAGCCTTTCACAGAGACGCTGTGTGTGATACCGCAGCTCTGGGCACACATTTCACGTCCTCTTAAGCACTTCGCCTCATTTTGCCTTCACAGACTGCGAGGCAGGTGTTCTTGGGCAGGCGAAGACCCCAGGCTCAAGCAGGTGAAGGGACTTGCCCAAAGGCACACAGTGACCGCAAACAACGCCCTCTGTTACGAAGTCCTCAGGCTCTGTTCTTCCTTGTGGGGAGAAGAACACCTACACACAGGACAATGAGAGCATTCAACGCCATGTTCTCTAGCAGCAAGCGCCCACCCGCAACCGTCAGTCCTGCCTGCCACCTGCCAGGGCTCCAGAACCCCGGAGGGGCTCCCCAGTTTGTGCCGCAGGCTCCCCCAGCCAGTGCCTGCAGAGCTCCGACACAGTGCCTGTCACGCTCGTGCAAACGTGTGCCTCCCGCAGACCCCCAGCACATGTGGGAAGCCAGTGCCAGGCACCCTCCCACGCATGCGAATGTTCCTAAACAGAGTAATTAGAGTGGTGTTTAGGTAACTTTTACACAGGCCTCCAAATCAGAATCACATGTGGGGCGGAGCCAGCCAGGGTGGCCAGGCTGGAGGGGCTGGTCAGTCCCCTCCCCAACACGACTGCCACCCCTCTGCCTTCTTTACACTAGGTTTCACACTCACCCTGGGGTTGAAAACCCTTGTGGATCCAGAGCCAAGACACCCACTAGCACTTCTGTTATTGCAGCACGACACACACAAAGTCAGACTCGGAGTGGACCCTCTGCTGAACTCCCAGGTAAACCCAACAGGTGAGGAATGAGGAGGAAAGCACTTGGTCATTCAAGTACACACAGAGAGTTTAGTGGTCCCCATACCAGTGTGATCTTCCCAAAAACCTGCTGGCCCTGTTGGTCCCTGCTTACAAACCTCTGGAGGTGACTGATGCCTGCAGGAGAGAGCTGCCCTGGTCGTCTCTTCTCCAGGTGGGTACAGCACTGCAGGAAGCTCAGACTCTGGAGTCAGAGGAAGCTCTGGCTGTCCCTAGTCCTCAGATAATCCCCGGGGACTGTGAGCAGCTTCGTTAGCCCCCGGGGAATTGGGTTAGTGTCTGGCATGCAGTCTGGTTTGGGTTTTAGTGCTGTTTTTTCTGTGTGGTGCTGGGGATGGAACCCAGGGCCAGGCTCATGCTGGACAACACTGAGCCGTACCACTAGCCCTCTCGGGAGGTTTTTTAATCCAGTCTCTGCTCTGATTTTCTGTATGGCCTTAGGCAAGTCACCTGGGGTCTCTGGGGTTCCATTCATCTAATGGAAAGGCAGGACCTAGTGACCCCTTCAACAACATGGCAGCCTGGGGGCCTGTGAGTCCGTTTTCCTCTTCAGTGGGTCATTCAAGACCCTACACAGTGTGAGGCCAATCTTCCTTTGCAGCCTGACTCTCACCACCTTCAACCACATCTCTGCTCTGACAACACCAAAGTCCACCTCACTGTCCAACACAGCAGCTCACAGACCCCAGGACTCTGCACAGTCTTTGCCTACAGCAGTGGTTCTCAGGCCCTGAAGTACCCACCAGGCAGCTGGGAGTCTGCTGAAAAGAAGATCCTGAGGGTCAGGGTGCGGCTGCAAATCTGCATCTCCAACAAGCTCCCTCTGAACCACACTGGATTATGGGGTTCTAGAATGCCTTTCTCCACCCCCTGTTCACCATCCAGTCAAGGCCTCATTGCTCTTCAAAGCCTGGCTGAGTCAACCCACTGCCAAGGGACCTACAGCCACAGCAGGATCCAGAGAGGCCCCACAGCTCTCCCCTGTGCATAACCAGTGATCATCTACCAGTGGTGGTCAAGATGAGCAGCTTCCAACTCCACATCCCTACCAAGAGCTCCTGGGAGGCAGGGCCAGCACAGGACTCAGCACACAGGTGGGTCAATGGGTGCACCCGAACCAAGTAACAGGTGGTGGGGTCAATCCCAGACCTGCACAGAAGGTCTGGTAGCCAGAGTATCCTGCAGAGCATTGCCCTCCTGCCCTCTGCCCAGCCCTGGACGAGGGAGACCCTCGCCAGGCCTTCTAGGACTCAGATAAAGGCAGGTCAGGTATACAGAAGAGCCATCAAGGGCCCTTGCCTATGACACAAGTTCTCTTTTTAAAAGATGGCACTTGGGGCTAGAGCGGTGGCTCAGCGTTATGGTGCCTGCCTGGCATGTACAAGGATGCGAGTTCAAACCCCAAAACCACACACACAAATAAGTGTCAGAGCAATGAACACACATGAAAAACTAAATAAAAAACTGATTCTTTCTCTCTCACTGTACCTCTTAAAAAAAAAAAAAAAGATAGCACTTGCCAGCAAAGGCAAGTAACAGGCGCCCAAATGTGAATATGGACCCAGGAAGACAGCAACAGAGAGAAAACAAACAGAGGCAGAGAAAAGCCAAGATAGAAAGGCTGGAAAGATGCAAAGGGGAAAAACAAGAGTCAGGAACAGAGACAGTAAAAAGACCCATAACGGTGGAAAATAAGGCCACTGGAAGAAGATGTGACAGTCTAAAAAGAGACAAAAGACACACTATCACACAAGAGAGACAGAAAGAAAAGAGATGGACAAAAAAATACTTCTTGAAGAGTCAGTAGGGGGCTGCAGCCGTGGCTCAGTGGTTGCAGTGCTTGCCTGGCATGCACAAGGACCCAGGTTCAAAGCCAGGCACCACATACACCACATACAACTAAATGTCAGAGAAGCAAAGACCAGATGAAAGAAAAAATAAAATTGATTCTCTCTCACTCACTCCCTCTCTCTTTAAAAAAAAAAAAGAGTGGACAGGGTAGAACAAAAGCCTGTATAGCTAACGGTCCAAAAGACGTCCACCTAGAGGGTAGACTGTGGCCTCCCCACAAGGACACCCTTCATGAGGTGCCCACCACCCGCGCCCCAGCCTTGGAGTATGAGCTGGCGAGGGAATTCCTAAGGCCTTTCCTTCATTTCCCTCCACCCTCCCCAGACTCTCCTCCCGGCTGAAATGACTAAGCCAAGAAAGATAAACTGGAAATGGCAAATTGGATTTTTTTATCATTACTGTTCTAAAGACAAACACGGTTGAAGGCCTGTAAGGGACCACGCTGGACCAAAGAAAACAGAGGCAGGACAAGCTCCAAGAACTGCCAGCTGCTTCAGCGACACCATTACCTGGCCCCTCGCAGGGCTGCAAAGGGCACCAAAAGGGCCGCTGCATCTGGAGAGCCAGGTGGCTGCAGATTCTCTCCACCAGGGATTGTTTAAAGTCCCTCCCTTCCCAGTGTCTCACCTGAGCTCTGCAGGAGGCAGGACATGGATTATCATCTCCATTCTACAGCAGGGAAAACTGAGAGCTCTTCTACAGCACCCAGTCCTCCGGCCCCCAAGCGCAGGGCCACAGTGGCCTCACTGCCGGCCCCCATCTTCTCTAGTCTGCCCACTGCAGGCAGCACCAAGACTAGGCTCTCACAAGATTCAGAAGAAATGATTTTTTCCTACAGTGCCAGGCCCAAGCTTGAGGTGGGTACTGAGATGAGTGAAGTGTGGCCCTGCTCCTAAGTGACGGGCACAAATGTGACAGCTGCTGGGGTGCTGAGGAGTGGCAGGAAGATGCCACCCACCTGCAGGTGAAGGTCAACTCTGCTGCAAACTCTGCCCCAGGCCCGCCAGGTCCTGCCGCTCATGGAACTGTCACTGTTGAGAGCAAAGGATGACAGAAGACAACAAATTATTGTGTAGTGACAAGTGCTGAAATGAAAATCCAACAGAGCAAAACAACACAAAGGGACTGGGTGGGGAGGAACGGCTCTGGGAGGTGACACTTCAGCCCTCTGAGCACACATGGGAAGGAAAGTTGAAAAGGCACACCAGGCACAGGGACAGGCCTGCAAAGGCCCTACTGAGGGGACAAGCTGGCAGTGCTCACAGAACAGAAAGACCAGCAGGGCCCAGGTACAGCAAGGGAGGCAGAGAGTGACTCAGAGGACAAAGAAGAACGTCACTTCTGCTCTATCGGCCAGACAGAAGAGAAAATGGGTGGAGGGTGTTGGAGCGGGGCTACAATATTGTTCACATTCTAAGCCCTATTTGCACTGGCTTCTGGGTACAGAAAGGGGTACTCAGACACAGGTGGCAGCTGGGAGACCAACAACAGGACAGAGGAGCCAGGAGTGGCACAGATCAGCTGGTGGTGGAGATGCAGAAGCGCACCCAGGGTCAGGAATGAGCCCTGAGGCTGGTCAACACTGAGAGGTTGAGCCACCAGCACAGGTCAGCGAGAAGGGGCAGCTGAAGTAGACTGGCAGCCGAGGTGACCCAGGGGTGGTCACTATGGCGAATACTGCCCCCAGGACAAATGTTGAAGGGAGACACAATGGCTAGATCTGGCCACATGGGGGCCATGGGGACCCTGACAGGTGAGGGCACTGGTTCAGCCACCCCAGCTGGCAGCTTCTGGAGCACGTGCACAAGGCCAGGGCAGACCCAGCCACAGCTGCATGGGACTGCTGCAGAAGCAAACTGAGGAAAGCAGAGGCAGATGTGATGACACTAGGCCAGTGTGGCCTTGGATAAAGAAGGAGCACCCAGTAAAGAGGAGTGGGGGACCCTGCCAGGAAGCAACACCCTTCACCCGAGTTCTGAACTCCCAGCCTCTGGGGTACGGGGTGTGTGTGCTTCCTTCACACCACATAACAGGTGCAAGCAATTCGGGTTTTGATTTTTTTTTGCACCAGGAATTGAATCCAGGAGTACTTAACCACTAAGCCACAGCCCAATCCCTTTTTATATTTTACTTTAAGATAGAGTCTCACGAAGTTGCTTAGGGCCTCACTACATCGCTGAGGCTGGCCTTGAACTTGTGATCCTCCTGCCTCAGGCTCCTGAGTCACTGGGATTACAGATGTGCACCACTGTAACCAGGGGAGGCTTGGGGCCTGAACGTGAGAGTAAGAGAGGGCCAGGAGCAAGGGGCTACAGGCTGCAGAAGCAAAAGTGAGGACTGAGAGCAGTGGACAGCGGAAAGCAGCCAGTCCGCAGAGTCAGCGTCTTCTCAAGGCCCAGGTTTGGCATCAGCACGTGAGGAAAGCGCTTAACCTGGTAGAATGAGACCGAACAATCTGTTAGCAAACAGAAAACAGGAACGCAGGGAATATAGAAAACGTGGTTTAATGTCCTAAAAAAATCTCCTCCGGGAGGTGCAATGAGATAGTGCATCCATTAACAGAGATGGAATACACAAAAAGGAGCCATCAGAGGCCAAGGGAGTGCTTTCACAAACTAAAAGCGATATTTTAAAAAATCAGATAAGGCCAAGGAAATTCTCAGAAAACAGATTTAAAAGGAAAAACAGAGACAGGTATTGGTTAAAAAAAAAGATAAGAAAATGAGAGGATTAAAACAGAAAACCAAACATACAACTAGTGGGATTTGCAGAAAAAGACAGCGGAGAAACAGCATGGGAAAGAATTTCAAAGGATGAATACAATAAAATATCTAGAACTAAAGGCCACGAGGCTCCAAAAATACGCAGCTCACTAAGCACCAGTCTGATTATTGGGAGTGAAATCCATACCAAGGCACATGGCTGGACATTTTCAGAGTCCCAGGGATGCATAGAATAACCAGAACCCATCTAGAAAACAGGTGGGGTGGGTGAGGAAGGGGCCGCAACAACTGCAAGAAGTATCGGGAGTCTTGGTTGCTGAACACAGCAATGTGGGAAGCTAGTATCTTCAAAATTCTTAACAAGATCAGCTCTCAAACTAGACAGCCCGAGTTCAAATCCCAGTCCTGCCATTTAACTAGCTGTGTGTGTGACTGTGACCAAATTATTTATCCCCAGCAGGTAGCAGTTCCCTCATCTGTAAAATGGGCATAACAACAGTCTCTATCTACTACACACAACAAAGGATCATCGTAAGGATGAACTAATGCATGCAGAGAGCTTAGAATAGTGCCTGGCACGTAGCAAACATGCAGCCGCTGGCTCTTATTGAAGTCACCCGGGCAAAGCACTATCAGGATGAGACCCTCTCAGACACAGCTCCTCGTGTACCTTTCTTAGAAAGCCATTGGAAGATGAGCCCTGACAGATTATGGGGCTAAACCAAGAAAAAAGCACAAAAAAAACACAAAGCAAAGGGCCTTTGCCTCTGTTTTTTGGTGCCCAGCATCTGAACATCTTTCTTCTACTGGGAAAATGATTCATCTTAGGGGCTGGAGCGGTGGCTCGGTGGTTACAGAGCTTGCTCAGTATGCACAAGTACACGAGTTCAAACCCCAGCACCACGTACACAACTGAGTCTCAGAGCAACAAATGCCACTTAAAAAACTAAATAAAATTAATTATCTCTTTAAAAAAATGATTCATCTTACAAGATAAAGCCCCCACCCACCCCAGTGAGAACATGGAAGCACATACTCCACCCCACACACACACACACTGAAAACAGGCCAACAGTGTCATATCCCTCAGATCCTCTGGCTCTGCTCACACATCACCCTGTCCCGACCGCGCTGTAGAACAGCAGGCCCCAAGCCCTTCCCTGCCTTTTTTCCACAGTACGTGCCATCACCTGGTAAACTTTATATTCGACTTATTTAATTACCATGGCTCCCCCCTGTAGAATGCAGACTTCATGGGTGCAGACATTTTTTGCCTGTTGTTTGTTTTCCCTGAATCTAGAAAAGTACCTAGCTCACAGGTGCTCAATGAAAATTGTTTAATTAAAAAAACAATAAAACAAAATCCTGCTTTCCCAGGCTCCCTTGCAGCCCCAGCATGTGAACGTGACACAGGAAGACTAATTAGAAGAATATGACTCTAGGGGGATGGCTCAGATCGTCCTGGCACAGATCACTGCAGGGACATCAGCTGCAGTCCAGTCACAGCAGTGCATGCTGCGCACCTGGGCTGGCCGAGTCTCCAGTGGACATCCCTGCAGTGGTAAGGTTCTTGTCTGTCATTTCCAACGCAGGTTCTCCAGCATTAACAAGAAATTCTGAGAATGACCCAGCATCCCTTTAATCTCTTTTCTCCTTCCATTAACCAGGCTTTGAGGAACCAAGATCCAGGGGTTTCTGCACAGGATGACCCAGGAGGTGGGCTGTGCAGACCTAACCAGTTTAGGATGGGGGATTAAGAAAGTCTGATGCGGGGCTGGAGCAGTGGCTCAGTGGTTACAGCGCTTGCCTGGCATACGCGAGTACACGAGTTCAAGCCCCAGCATCACGTACACAATGAAGTATCAGAGCAACGAAAGCCACATGAAAAACTAAATAAAATTAAGTCCCTCCCTCCTTCCCTCTTTCTCTCTGTCCCTCTCTCTCTTAAAAAAACAAAGTCTGATGCATATGAACACTGAGGAGAGTGGGAAGTATGATCGACAGGCATTTGATGGACGGATGGAATAATCAGAGAGCGGCACTGGACCCATAAACAAAGCAGCAGGAGGCCAAATTTAACCTCGGGGAAGCAAAGGATTGTGCCAGAAAGGAAAAGTTCCCAAGGTGCATGATTTGGGGGACATTCTCTCCCGAACATACCTACTCCAGAGGGTGCTAGAGAAACAACTGTGTCATAACCCAGTGTCCCCCCTCAAGCCCCCACAACGTCCCTTTCAAAACTCCATGTACATACTTGTTCCCTGACCCCCATCCCTGTGGATTCGCTGGAAGTCTGGAAGTTCCCCTCACTCTCTGGATCACCCTTACAGTGTAAAACATCTTTTAGTCCCAAGAACTTTTAGTCCCAGGAACCGTCTCCAGTTAATAATTAAGATGTCCCATCCAGATTAGTAGTCCAAGTCCATGCCTCTTCATGGTCACCCTCTTCTCCTTGCCTGGTAGGCCTGCCTTGTCTGGGGGGCCAGCACGGTGGAGGCAAGGTCCAGGTACCCCCAAGCTCTCTGGGACACCTCCCACCCCCACTGCACCCATGGAACCTCTGTAGTCTCCTGCCTGTGCCTGGCAAGATGCCTTCTTGGGAAGTCCTGAGCAGGTCCTGACCTACCTGAGCACAGTCATGGTAGAGACAGTATGCGTCCCTTCACTCTGACACCAGGCCGGGGTCCCAATGGCAGCCTTTCCTCTCTGTCATCTCCACACGTGAAACCTCCAGGCTATGCCCTGTTTTCTGTGTGGTCCTCTTCAAGCCCAGGCTCTTGAGCTATGTGAGGAGAACCAGTGCCCTCCTCACCACCCGGCATGGGGAAGAACATGTCACATCCTCAACGGCTCTCTCCAAAGACACCTCTTTGGGCTCTTCTACCTCCCAAAGTGTGCTAGGTAAGGATCTCAAAACCAGAGCCCAGGTTAGGCACCTGATCAGAACCAACCAACACCTGTCACACCCACTAACCCAGCACTCAGCCAGAACCAAGAGCGCAGGGGTCCCACATCTGCCTACCCATCATGCAAGTCCCAGCTGGTTTAACCACAGAACTGTGCTGTACTGGGCAGGTGCGCAGGTGGGAGACTGGGAAGAAACAGGCATTGAAGGGAACAAAATCCTCATCTATGACAATAGGAAGCAATCAGACAACAGGGACGATTCACCTGATACAGCAGCAGAAGTCTTTACAGAGGTCTAGACCTCACTACTCACCAGCTGTGTAGCCTTGGACAACTACTTTCCACCTCTGATCTGTTTCTTCCTTTCTTTCTGTGGTACCAGGGATTGAACCCTGTGGTGTTTAACCAATGAGCCACATTCCCAGCTCTTTTAAATTCATTTAACTTTTTTTTTGGGGGGGTGGAAACAGGGTCACACCAAGTTGTTTAGGGCCTTGCTACTGGCCTCAAACTTGCAATTCTCCTGCCTCAGCCTCCCAAGCTGCTGGGATTACAGCTGTATATCACCATGCCCAACTCTGGTCTTTTTCTTCATCTACAAACCTGAGAAAAGAACAGTAAGTCCTGCATAGGGCTACTGGGAGAACAAAAGGGAGTGTGCTTGTGACACACTGAGAGTGTGACTGGACCAGCAGAGGCACCACGTACATGAGGGCTCAGTGTTACTGGTTTTATTTTTATTTATTGGTACTGGGGGTTGAACCCAGAGGTGCTTAACCACTGAGCCACATCCCCAGGCTCTTTTATATTTTTTATTTTCAGACAAGGTCTTGCTAAGTTGTTCGGGGCCTCATTAAGTTGCTGAGGCTGGCTTTGAACTTGTGATCCTCCGGCCTCAGCCTCTCGCAGCATTGGGATTATAGGTGTGCACCACCACACTGGACCCTGGTTTTATTTTTGTAACTGAGATATGTGGAAGAAAATGCTAGAAAACAACTCCATGAGTTCCAGGCAGGCCACCATGACACAGAACTGCACACAACAGGCGCCCCCTGGAGGTGGGCTGCACCGCAGCCCTGGCTGAGGGTGGAGGCCCTCAGGAGGGCGACAGTGTGAGCACTGAGCTCTCTTTAAAGCCTTATTGCATTAGGTTCTTTAAAAAGCTATGTTTGGCATTATTTTGCCAAAAGTGAACATTTATTTTTAGAACATTAGTAAAATAAGTTACCACAAATAGGAATAATAATAAACAATGGGGCTTGGTTAGAGGCAGAAAAAAGCAGTGAAGTAAATGGCAAAGGAAAATTTGGCAAGCTGACTACATAAAAAAAAATTTAAGTTTTTTGTTTCAAAATTATCATAAAAACTTGTTTAAACAGCAGACTCATAAAAATATTAGGAATGAATTTGGTGAACAAAGCATTAACACTCTTAATGAGAGCACTTCAAAGGATGTCAATTTTTAAATGTTGTGTAAAACATTCGGACCTCGATTATAAACACCAAGTGGCAGATGAGGAGATATGAACTGTCAATCAACGTAGGTTCCACCACGCTAATAATCAAACGTAAAATGAAATGACCAGATGTCATTGTTACCTTCCAATCAGGACAGGAATTTTGAAACAATGGTGAAGATGCACCTTAGCATATCCTCTGAGAAGGCACTGCCTGCAGTTGAGCTTATAGTGCAACCTTCTAAAGGCTGCGTGTAAAATGTTACTACCCTTTAGCCCAGTGACTTTCACTCCTGGAAATAATCTGAGATGCAAACAAAGACTGCTAGAGAAAGATATTCACTGCGGCATTAGCTCTACTAGGGGAAAGGCTGGGAAATGCTAAGCATTATACATATTCACTTATATACTTTGTGTGCACATAAACTACCTCTGAGAGACCAGACAGAACCTTAGGCATTGCTAGAGCAGGGGTGGAAAGAGAAAAGGTAGGTGTTCCATAAGTACTCTTCTTGCACCTTCCAAATTTTGAACCATTTTAACTTATCACCCACTCAAAACAATTTAACAAATTCAACAAAATTTAATAAATTTTTGGATGTTTATGAAGAATTTTTAAAACGTGGGAAAGGTTCATTAAGATGGAATGTTAAATGTAAACATAGGTACATAAGACTATATTCAGAATGATCTCAATGATATAAAAATATATTAATATACAGTTAAATCATAGGGGTAAAAAACCAAAAAAAATACCAAATTGTAAATAATAATAGCTAGGAGTGAGATTATACAAAAGTATTACACTCGCAGTTGGGAGACTGAGGCAGGAGGATTGCAAGCTCAAAGCCAGCCTCAGCAACTTAGTAAGGCCCCAAGCAACTTGATGAGACCTTGTCTCAAAAGAAAAAAATAAGAAATTGGCTGGGGATGTGGCTCAGTGGTAAAGCCCTGCTGGGTTCAATCACTGGTACAAAAAAACAAAAAGTATTATTTCCATCTTTCTGTGTTTCTATAGTTTGCAGATTTTCTATAATAAATATGCAGTCCTTAGAAATAAATGGAAAAAAATAAGGATGAAATAAAATATCTTCAAAGGGTCAGTCATCCCCAAAGGAGGATTAGGAGTAAAACCAAGTAATTTGTTGGTAGTCATGGACCTACTGGGATAAAACAATATCCCTAGGTTCCTGTCTAAGTTGCTGCATGGGACATAGCCAGCCTATTTCCAGCTCCAGAGATGGGCTTCCAGGAATTAGCCACATACCCTGGGCCTCTTCCCTAGGGACCAGCAAAGCCCAACCACCAGGACCCAGCCACTCAAGGCCACCTCTCAAGCAAGCCTGCTCTGGTCTCCTGTCAGTACAGCCCTGTGAACCCTGAGACCCCAGGACTCAGGTCTGCTTACCCAACAGGAGCCAGGTCAGGTAACCAGCATGCTGGCCCACTCTCAAATCTGGGACATCCACCTATCTCTCCTTTCCCCTAAAAGCTCCCCAAGGCAGAGGCCAAGCACTCAGAGTCTAGCAAATCAGAGGGTGTCAGGAAATGTGTAATGAACAAAAGAACAGGTTTAAACAATAATGTTCCATACTAGCACTGTCCAACAGAGCTTCCTATGAGGATGAAATGTTCTAGATCTGCACTGTCCAACATGCAACATGGTAGCCACTAGTCACATGTGCCTACTGAGCACTTGAAATGAAGCTAATAAGACTAAAAGACTGAATTTCTTATTTAACTGCGATCAGTCTTGGATTGCAAGTTCAAAGACAGCAACTTAGCAAGACCCTAAGCAACTTAGACCCTGTCTCAAAATAAAAAATAAAAACAAGCTCGGGAGGTGGCTCAGTGGTTAAGTGCCCCAGGTTAAATTCTTGATCCCCCCCACACACACCAAAATTAAACAAGATAATGTATTAAAAAAAAAAAAAAAAGACTGACCCAGTGCCTGGCATTGCTCAGCAAATGATGACTACAATATAATGAAAATGAAAGGAAGAGAGGATGAGGATGAGGGTCTCCAGTGGTCCCAGGGCTCCCTACTTGCATGGCCAATACAAACAACAGGGTAAACAGTCTTCTTTATTCTGAGTTCATCACAACCGGAAACCCTGGAAGCTTAGCCAAGCAAGAACTGACAAGAGGAGCAAGAGGAGGGCTGGCCAAGGCCCCCGGCCCCTCTAAACTGCGTGAGCACCACCACCAGTGACCTGCAGAGGGCTGCTCTGTGGACCAAGTTCCTGCCTGTCTTCAGATGCCCCAGGAGTTAGCGCTCTTCCACCCTGACCTCACTGATCCTCAGGAGATCCTTGAGAGGGGACATGGCAAACATTTCTATTTTACAACTTGGCAACCCATGGCCCAGTGAGACTGCCTGAGGTCACTGGGCTGAGACTAGCTGAAGATGGGAGTGCTTAGGACACAACACCAAGTGACATGGCAGTGACACTGCAGAATGGAGGGCTGGGGACCAGGTCAGTCTGGAAGGGATCCTGAGACTGCTACAAGCTCTGCAGAGGCTCAGTTAATCTGCCATGGTGTCCCAGGCTGAACCCAAACCCTGAAACATAACAGGTGTTCAACAAACAGCAATGAACCAACCATAAATAGCAATGAACCAACCAATCACCAACCAAACGCAGGTACAGCCCTTCCCATTTCCTAGAGCTGGCCAAGCAGTAGCCCTTCTCCCCACTTTACAGATGGGGAAGTGAGGCTTAGAAATCCAGAACCCATAAATAAAA
This sequence comes from Aplodontia rufa, assembly GCA_004027875.1. Taxonomy (NCBI): domain Eukaryota; kingdom Metazoa; phylum Chordata; class Mammalia; order Rodentia; family Aplodontiidae; genus Aplodontia; species Aplodontia rufa. The sequence continues at coordinate 56,369 of PVKS010005595.1, read as the reverse complement.
AAATAAAAGATTAAAAAAAAAAAAGAAATCCAGAACCTGGATTGGGGCAGTGACTCAGCAGTTGGACCACCTGCTTAGCAAACACGAGGACCTGGATTCAAACCCCAGCACCACATACACGACTAAGTGTCGGAGAAACAAAGGCCAGATAGAAAAATAAATAAAACTGATCTTTCTCTTTCTCCCTCTCTCTCTCTCTGTCAAAAAAAAAAAAAAAAATCCAGAACCTCTGGGCTGCTATACTGAAAATCTGCTTTGGAACTTTCCAGGAAGCCCCACCTCCAGTGGAAAGGGACAGATGAACCCTGCTGGGGCCCAGCACTCAGCCTGTTCTGGACCACCCTCCACCAGCAAGTCAGAGGCGCTGATCACAGACGCCACTTCCCAGGAGCTCACCATCCCAGGGGGAGGAACACAAGAGTGAGGCAGCTGTAAGACCTGACTCCTCCGTGAGACCAAAATGACAGGGCAGTGAGACATGAGTGAGGATGAGGTTGGTTCTAGCTGGAGGAGGCAGTGTCTCCACTGTGAGAAGCAGGTCAGATCAGACCTGAGGCAGACGGACCCCGGGAGGTGGCAAGGAGTGGACAAAGGACAAGTAGTCCAGTAGCTACCACCTGCCAGCTCCAGCTCTTTGGGCAGGTCACTTAGCCTCTCTGGGCCTCAGCTTTCCTCATCTCCAACAGGAGGATGATGACACCCACTGCCCAAGAAGCGGATGGCTTACAAGAATTAAATGGCCTCATGGGACAGCTACTCACAGGGACCAACAGACAGAAGCCACAACAGTACTGTAGAGGCAGCAGGCAAGGAGATGTGGGGAGCAGAGTGCAACAGCTCCTTAAATTTGGGAGGAAGAATCGAGGCAACACAAAGCAATGTTAGAGTCCCATGGCAACTCAAAACCCAACAATCCTGGGCAGGCGGAGGGTCTGCACCAATAGACCCACTGAGACAGCCCCTATCCCCACCCTACTGGACACCAGAGTCACCACCAGTTACCTGAGCATCTTGGCTGATCCAGCACCAGGACCTGCCAGCAAGTCATGCTGACGCAGCCCTCACCCACTGCACAAAGGACCACAGCTCCTGATCTCCCTTATCGGAATGAAGTCAAGATGCCAGCCCACCAGATCTATGTCCTCCACCACTGGGGACGAAACCTCAGTCTAACTCCACGTTCTTATTCAATCAATTACACCAAAAAAGAAGAAGAGTACAGTAAGGGGATAGGGTGATAGTGCAGAGGAAAGACAGCAGCAAAGAGCCAACCTGTGACCACGTCCCCACTCTCACCTCAGAGAGACCAACTCCCTCTGTGACCTACCAGCTGCATGCCAGCCCCTCTGCCATGAGTTCCACAGCCTTTTCATCTCACTCCCCAGTCCCCAAGTCAACACTCGGAGACAGGAATTATCTCCACTTCACAGGGAGGAAGACAGAGGCTCAGAGTTCAATGGATCTGCCCAAGGTCTAGCCAGTGGTACGTCAGGATCTGAACCCAGTTCTGACACCAAAAGCCACATGGCCATACTTGCATGAGTAGCATGGCCTCTCTGAAAACCTCGTGCGACTTGGACAAATCATATGATTTGGAAGACCCTTACAGTTTAAAAACCCACAATGGTGCCCAGTAAGGCCCATGGAAAGCAATACAATCCCCCAGAGAACTCCATCTCATCTTCTCCCGGAGTAGAGATCTCTGGCGTGGATGTCAATGTCCACCCCAGAAGGGTTCAAGAGCTGCATCGGCTGGCATCCCGCTCCCAGTTCCAACACTTGGTCTGGCCAACTGGAGGCCAATCTACAAACCATGCTGTAACTTCAGGGAAGATCTTTAAAGCATGTACCAAGAACATTCTATAGCACAAACCCATATCTCTACAGATGTGTGTAGGTGCTGCTATAGTTGAACAAATACAAATCTATTTAAAAGAGCCCTTAAAATTAGCAGCTACCTAAACCTTATCTTCTCCACCAGTGGGCATTAAACATCTAACTGCCATCTTGAGGCCAGAGGGAAGATTTCTATTTCATTTCGAAAACTCGGATACCTCTGCTATCTGAGATGGAAAGTAACAGAAAGGTTTTAAGCAAGAAATTCTGAGGAGTCAAGGTCTGGGAGTTCAGCTCTCCAACTGCTCCTGTTCCCCCACCTCTCCAAGCCCCCCAATGTGTTTGAAATCAACCATTTAAAGGCCCCAAGAAGAGCCTGCCCAGCGAGGAGCTCCAATGCAGAGATATTCTCAGAAAGAGCGCTACGTAAGTACAAATGACTGTTTGATCAATCATTTGGCCTCAGCGTGGGATTTGGTTAGAATTAAAGCCATCTGGCTGGGGGGGTGGAGAGTGGGGGGAGGAGCGAAGCAGGCAGGAAAATGACCTACCCCCTCCCCCAAAAAGCATTGTTAAAATATAAACAGGGGGGGAAACCAGTAAAGTCCCTGCTGTTATTTCAGTCTAAGCCACTTAATCCTTCAGCACATAAAGCAACTTATTTTATGACCTTTTCCCTTTAAAAAGTAAATCAGAAGACACTGCCTTGAATTCAGATATCTCTGAACCACACTACTCATCCCTCCCAGTGAAATATCCTGTTTCATAAACCTTCTTCGAGATACTTGAAACTGCAGATCACTAAATGCCTAGCTTTAGGCATCTGACATTCCAGAGAATTAATATTTAAACTTATTATAGGAAAAAAGAATTGAGTTTGGTTGAAGCATGAAATATTTAATAGTGTCTCCAAATTAGAAACCCTATTTTGTTTCGCACTGGAAATGCCAACATTATTACCTGGGCTTTGCACTCAAATGAGATAAAATGCGCAGGCAGCCTTGGGATGAAACACAGAATTACACCCGTTTTCTCCAGAGAAAGCCGGTGAGACACTGGGTTGGGGAGTGGAAGAGATCGAGTTTCATTTTTACAATACACTTAAAATTATATTATCATCCTCTGCCTCGAGGGTTGGACTTGAGAGTGCTAAAGCTACCTAACCACCAAGTACTGTGGCAAAATCCGTGAGTCCACGGAGGCCTAGGCTGGGCTCTGTAAGTCACCTTCATCTTGCAATGGGCCCGCTGCTGGGTGAAACCTGGTAACTTTCTCTGCTCTCTGGGACAAAAGTATTAAGTAGTTTGGGATAAAAATTAAGCTTCAATTGACACAGTGGATCCTGGCAGCCTCTGCCGGCACGTGTAATTTATTTACAGGGTTGGAAAGTCGGCAAAATACATCATCAGCTCTTATACAAACTTCTACTAGGTATTAAATACCCAGCGCTCAGAGAAGTAATTCATATAGTCCAGCCGCGTTCCAAAATAAACCCAATCTCCAGGCCTCTGGAGAGCTTAAAGCAGCAAATGGGATCTGTCTTTTTTAAGTCAGGTTTACGGTCCTCCCTGGCTTCTTGCGAAAACCCAATTTTCCAGCAAACCTGTTATTTAAAAACAAAAGTAACACGTCTGAAGGAGTAATCTGGCTGCTAAAGACACAAATAGGAAGAACCAAGGCCACATCACAATCAGGGCCATCTGTAACCCTCCTTTATCCTCTCCCTCTCAGACCCAGTATCTCATAATGAGGCTAAAAGGCCTGGATCAGGAAGGTCCCATGGCATCATTTTTGGAGTAAGTGGCACTTCTTGAGACAGAACTCACTCGCATATACCTCAGGACATGTGTGCAAGGCTACCAACTCAACCTGACAGAGGGACTTCTGCCTTCCACGGGGTATTTGGCCCATTCATCATTTAACACAAAAGACCCATTTCCCACAAATAAACTCTCAAGTTCAATAGGATCCCTGGCCTGTCCCCACTCCTAAGCCCTTCTTCATGCCCCCAAGTGCTTAAAAAGAACTAATTGTTTAACAGCTCCCTGAGCCACCACACTCGGAGATGCACGTATTCTACAACCAGGAGTGGTAGGGACGAGGAGGAATTCTCATCCCAAACATATCTTCGGAAGCAGCAGAAGGGAGACCACAACCGGGGCCTCCTCGCATGCTGCAAGACAGGCTCAGACATCACCCACAATAACCAGAGGGAAGCGGGTGCCACCGCTTCTGAGAAGGGGCACTCCACAGCCCCAGAGAGGCCTCACCATTCCCCAGCTTCCCAAACACTCGAATCACAACTGAGAACCGTTCTCCTCCCTGCACAGCTGCAGCAGGGCTGGGGACACTACCCTAATGGAGCAGCTTCCCCTTAAAGTCACACCTCGGCCCATTAATGGGTTTCCAAAAGGGGTGCTCCAGGGGACCTCCTGTTCCCTTCCCCCACACTGAGGGCACACTCAGCATGCCACAGCCACAGCCACACAGTGTGGATTTTAAGAATGATATGCTTTAGGGGAAAGTATTGCCTTGCCTCCAGACAAACCTGGGTCTGAAACTCCCAGTTCCACTATTTACTGCATAAACTACCTTGGACAAATCACTTCACTCACCCAGCCCGTAAAGGACAGCAATGCTTCCATGGCACTAGGGCTGTGCACAGGTACAACGTTTCTGACCTGGCACACGTGTGTAGGTGCTCAATAAAGATCAGCAGATCTGTTCCTTCTGTTTTCATCTTCAGCTGTCGAACTTCCCAGGACATGTCAAGTCGATAACCTGGCCTGAAACAATGGCAGTCTCTTTCTACTGCCTGGATCCTTCCCCACCCTCCAGGGTCAGTTAGTGTGGACTCCTGGAGTATCGGAGCAGGACGGATCTACGGATCACCCAATCAAACTGCTCCCCATTTTATGGATGGGGAAACCGAGGTTCAAAGGGAAGGGCATGCCCACATGTATCGAAGCTACACAATGGCGCATGTGTGTGCTCCAGGCTGGCCCAACCATAACCAGCAAATAAATTCAGGCCATACAGGAAATGCAGTATTCAGTTAACCGGCTGAAGGGCTCCTCTTGGCGCATCTGACTCAAACGTTGACTTTAAAAACACAGCTCATAATGCTAACACAATCCACTCAATCCGCCGGAACCCTTCTGAAGGAATAACCCTTTGGAGTTTAAGGGGAAGACGGGGTAAGAAGAAAACAGATGCTTTCAGTGACTTTCAACTGTAAGACCACTGGGTTGAGGCTGTGTTTTCTCCACCCCCCACCCCAGCCCAGCCTCTGTTTTCTTTCAGTTTCTTATAAATAAGGCTTTGGGAGACCAAAGCAGCCACAAAACGCTTCCCCCCACCTCTTTTCTGCTTTCTTTAGTCAGTAACTCAGCTGTCAGTCCCTGGACTTTGCCTCCGATGCTGAAAGCATTTTTTTTTAATTGTAAACTATTAATTTGGGCAGCAGTTGTTGATAAACAAGAAGTCTGTTTTTAAACTGCTAGAATCATTAGCACCGTGAAAGCAAACTGCACAAATATTTCAGGAGTTTGATCTTTTTTCCTGGCCTACTACTACAGTTTGCTTTTTGCATAATGCAGTCGAATTTTTCAAAGCCCCGTGAAGTTTGTTTCATTTCTTCTCCCCATTGAACTGTTTCTTTAAACACAAAAATAAACCACCCCCGCCTAAAGAAATAATACACTCTCCAGGTCCAAACTCACTGCAACTAAAATCTATATTAGGGGGGAAAATTGGAAACCACACACAATAATTTTACTTTTGACTATAACGGTGTATGCAAGGTGAAGTTGGTGAAATATCACCATATCAGTTTCAAAACACGGAATTCTCCTCCAAGAAAACAGAGAAGGAAGGGAAATTATCTTCTTGATGCAAAAGCCACAGTTGGTGACAGTCACTGGTTAGCTTCCAAAAAAAGTTTATTTGTTGTTTGTTGTTGTTTCTAATCCTACCCAAAAAAGGTTGGAAAAAACTTTCCAAACTTTAGTCTCTCTCCTCTTCTAGAAAGCTGGCCAGACTCCACAAAATAAGACCGAAGAAAATGATGATAATTATGCAACATTTAGAACAAAGAACATAAGAATATATTTTTTAAATGATTCATTGTGCACTTATGCCTATAATGGGATTTTAACGCACTGTAAAAATAAGCGTGCTGGCTAACTTGGCTTCTCACGCAAATGAAACGCAAAGAGATGAATAACTCTGAGATGGGGTTTGTTGTCCTCTTTTTTTTTTTTCCAGAAGAAGTGTGAAGAAAAACCACAGCACATAAAGAAATTTGCACAAATAGAGCAACACAGCCTGTATCTGCTTCTTCACCCAGGAGGATCCCAGGACCTCAGCCAGCTGAGTGCCACAGGTAAACGACTGAGAAACATGGCCTAAATTAAGTCACGGTCTCCTGTGATGGTTCCCTTTCCATTTTGCCCGCCAAGTCTTAGCAGCTTCTAGAGAGCTCGGGAGGCAGGAAGGGAATAGAAATTCTAGCCGCACAAGAATCTTAGGGAATCTTGGGGAATTATATTTCCGCTACATGTCTATAAAAGATTTGTCGGATACATAACTCTTATGACTGTAGACGCAACATGCTCCTATCTCATTTGTATACCCACACACATACTTGTTTCTCTTTGTCTCACTGAGCCTGACATTTGGCCAGCAGGTTTTTCTCCCCCTTATTTGAAACCTCAAGCACTGAAAAAAATTTGGATCTGATTATTTCCGGATCACAGGACCAGCACTTTAAAATGGATGAAATGCAAGCAAATTGCCCACCAGACCCAGAGGGGGGGGAAATGCTTTAAAAATAACTCATACCTTTCTATTACGGATGCTCTTGCCTCTCCACATCTCCCCAGAACATCACAGTGGCTTCTTGATGAGACAGAGCAACTCAACCAGGTAATAATCCGAAATCATGAGGTCCCATCACCACCAGCCTGGGACACCCATACGTACAACCTACAACTATTCTCCTCCCTCTTTTATTATTTCTTTTCAGAGATTTATTTATTTATGTATTTGCTACCAGGTTGACTACTCTCTGGCATTTACAGCCATGTCACTGCAGCTGTTTTTACCAGTGGCAGAGTTCATGTTCATGGAGAACTTCAATCACCTTTTTTGCTAGAATGTGTCCAGTCTCCACACGTGGTGGAAAGGGCCCCCTGAGTCGTGAATTAAATGGTGACCTCATCATCTGGTTTGGACACATAGAATCATCTGGTAACCTACAAAGTCTTCTAGACACCGCTTAGAGACCAGTTACCAAGTTCCAAAAAATTCAAGACAGAAGAAATACCAAAAGCAAAAAGTTTTTATTTATCTGGGAATATTCATAAGGCCTTGGTTTGGTACACCAGATCTTAGCCACCAGCACATGCATGCAAAAGGTACAAAGTGTGGAACTAGAATCAAATATCTGGAGCTGGAAGTCTCCAAAACTGCCACTTACTGTCCATAAAAATGATCAAATTCCTGAACCTTCACATGTTCATCTAAAATACGGGAATTATATCACCAAGACCAGTACCTGCCCTGTTCTTTACAGACACAAAGCACTTCTACATCCGTCCCCTTGGAAGAGCCTGCAAGGTAGGCAGAGCCTGATGAGCAAATGTGTGGGAACACTCTAAAACCTGTAAAGCACAGTGCACAGAGAACGAGCGTCATCGGCCATCGCCACAAAGCTGTCCACCCGCGGAGAGCCCAGATGTTTACCTTCTTTCCTCATCAGGACTTATAAAAGCAGTGTCTGCTGTTTAATAATAAGAAAGAAAAAAGCAGCCATCTGGCAATTTGGCCTTCCCAGCTGTTTGGAATCTGGATAAGCGGGACTCTGCCATAAACAGATCGTGATTCTTATTGTAAATGATGACAATGTTAGTCCATGACGTCGCATCATGGCCGGTGCCTCCCGGTCCAGATTTGGAAACACACAGGACTCAACATGTATGGATACATTGCTGATTCCAGAACTCACTCTTCCTCTGCTTTAGGGTCTGCCCAAGGCAAAAGACAAATCATCTGAAACCTGACCCTAGACTGAGCAATACGGTCTTCTCTCTGGTCACTGGGCAGCAGTGGCCATGAAAGACCTGGAACGTAGCACCTCTCAGCTTCCCCTGGCTCATGCACCAGGGCTAGCACCCTTCACGTTCAACATTTTAAAACTCAAAAATCTTTCTCCCTCCTCACTCTACCTCTATACCTAAAATATCACCGACTTTAGCATAGTGCCCTGCACAAATCAACAAGTGACCTCTTCTGTCATTTTAGTATACAAAGCATTCATATAACCCTTGTTTTATTTACTCCACAAGGTGGGAATTACTCCCTCCTGCAAATGAGAAATCAGAGATTGAGAACATTCAATACCTTACACTAGGAGTCTCAAAAATAAACAGGCATCAGAGATGATCCTTTCACATTCAAGTCTCAGGGTAAATTTACCATAAATGAAGGAACCTGAGGCTCAGAGGAGTGAAATAACATCCCCCAGCATCTCACAGAGCATAGGTGGTGGGGTCTTATCATTTCCAGCACAGCTAATAAATATGTTTGAATTGGTATTTCTGTCTGTTTCCAATAAGCTGAGAGCTTGGAGCTAGGCACCGCGCTTTCAAAGGGTTACGTGGTCCATTGACTATTTTTGTGGAGGTGAACACAGCACAGAGGTGCCCTTTCCTGAATGGCATGTCAAAGAGGGGTGCTGCAGACCCGCTGGTGGAAGCTGGTTTTCTCTCAGTGAAGAACACGCCTACAGTGACAGAGGCCAGATTGGAACCTCTCCTAGTCCCTGTCCTGAGATTTCTCTTCTCCCCAGGCGGGATGATGCCAGAGCCTCTGACCTGCTGGGTGGCCTTCTACATACCAGACCCTTTCCCACCCACAGACCTCAGTTTCCTCATTTTTCAAATGTATGTTAAATCTCACCCCATCAGCCTCATGAGGAGGCTGTGAAGAAAAAAAAAAAAGTTTAGAATCCTCTTTGAGAAAAAGTAACCACGGGGTTCAGTTTAAGGTACAAAGCAAAGGCCTCTTTCTCCCATTCCTTTCTCCTCTCTGCCCTCTCCGAATGCAATGTCTCTTATTTTAGACATGGACAAAAATAATTGGGGTTTGGAGGACTAGAAGTAGGAAGATCATGGGCAAAACACCAGATGAACGGTCTCTAACCACAGCATGGAATAAAGGTTATGTCTGGGATAGGCATTCACTAAGGCTTTGTAGAACTCGATCTGCAGATGATAGCCATGATTTTCTTAAACAAAAATCACTGCGGGAGGGTGTGTGTGGAAGGGAGGATTGTGCGTGGAGCAGGGCAAGCCAGGGGCCCAAGGAGTGCAAACATTACTAGTCTTGCTATGCAGCGCTCCTCTCTCTCTGGTAAAAGAGCTGTCACATGTGTATTCCAGCAAGAACTGCAGGCACCCCCTGCCCATACCTATCCTAAGCTATGACCTTCATCTCTTACAGTAGAGAATAACACTTAAATAGCTCTTATGTACAAAGTCAAGTGCTTTATTTTTTTTTAAAAAAAGAAAAACTTCTGTATGTTTATTTCTTTTGACAAGGCCCCAAACTGGAAAGCCTACCTCTTTTAAGGTACCAGGCTGATGCTGAGGAAGGGATGCCTACAGCCATACAGTTATTGTCCTCCTTAAAAATCACCTCGAAACAGAATGAAGAAGTCCCAAGTGCTGATATAATTAAACCCTGAAGCTTTGGTTTCTCCCAAAGGAGAAAAAAGAGAGGAGGATGGGCACAGCACCTTAACAATTTCTCCAATTTCTGGTTAATTATCTGTCAGCATGGAGCCTATAAATAATGGCTCAATAATTAACTATGATGAGATGAACATGTTTGTGAGACTACAGAAGCCATCCCCGACTTGAGCCATAACCTGTACTGGGCCTGCCTTATTCACCAGCTTCAGAGGTTGCACGGGGCACAGAAAAATGACTTCTCCCCAAGAGGACCCTTCTGAAGTCCTCTCGTACAAGTAAAGAAAAAATGATTTTAAGTCAAGACCTGGCCCAGGCTGGATTACAGATTCAGAAATTTTCCCATCGGCAATCTAGAAATCATCTTGGCATAACAAATTCCTCACTTGACAGATGGGGAAACTGAGGTCCCAAGAGGGGAGGGGCTCTGCTGAAGGCCTCTGGTTTTTGTTATTTAAGGCAACTGGAAATATTTCAAAGTATGCTTTCTGCCACTCAGAAACAAATACCAGTTACAGAAGTTCCTACTCCCCCTAACATATAATAAAATTTTGACATTTCACACAAACTTTATCAGAAACATACAGAAGCAAAATTATGTAACCTGAACTTTCTCTACACATTTCCCAAAAAATGTGCTTTTTGAGTTTAAATTAGCTGTTCTCTAAAGCAGGCATCCTTTCAAGACGGACAGGCTAGTCCCAAACAACAGAGGAAAGGAGGAACTCCAGAGAAAGTTCCACCAAATTCTCCAGCCGATCCCTACAAAGTAATTTCTCACACTCGTGGCCAGGCAGGGTGGCAGGTACAGACTCACCCTTCCCAGTGGTGGCCTTGGATGAGCTGTAGTCTCGGGGACTCCGGGGTCTGAGGAGGTCGTGGGTGCGCTGAGGAGGCACAGGCGGCCGAGGTAGCAGATCCCGCGGGCCTCCATCCCCGCAGCCGCCGCCACTCACTGTGACCCTGAAGGCCATGTGTGCGCCCAGGCCAGCGGGCCCGCGACCAGGGCCGGGCACACCGGGGGCCTCCTTGGGCCTCTTGTCCGAAAGTGCCTCGGCCACTTCGCAGTGCATGGCTCCAGGGTGGGAAGCACGGCTGGGGGTCACCCAGGCTCCTGGTGTGGGGAGACAGCACAGGCGCATTAGAATGCGAGAGCGGCTCCCTCTCTTACTGGGCCCATTTTGGGGCAGACCGCACAGTTTAGATTGCATCTCTAAAACAGGTTGGCGCCACCACACCTACCGCAACCCTAACTCACCTGATGCCACGCACAAGCCTCTTAGTCGGCACAGCAAAGGCTCTCACTGTGGTCGCGAACTTAGGGACCGCCCCTGCCACCCTCGTATTCCCTCGAAGCCCCTTTGCCCTCCCGCCCAAATCCGCCTCCACCAAGACCAGCCCTCTTTAAACGAATGGTGAAACTGAGGCCTGGAGCGGAGGGCGTCTGTCCGTAGTCCTCTAAAGGGACAGGGAACTGGCGGCGACAGAATTCACAGAACAAGCATCGGACGAAGTCGCGGAGACCGTTCCGCGTGGGTCACTGGCTGCGCACCTCCAGGGCGCTCCGGCGCGGAACTGAGCGCGGAGGCTGCGGACCGCGCACGCACCGGTCTTGGAAGCCGATCTTGGAAGCCGATCTTCTGAGACTCACTGATGATTATCCCAAACCCAGTCCGCAGATGTGAGCTCACCCGCGCTGCGCGAACCCACCGCGAGCAGCCCGGTACACGCACATTCCTACGTGCACCAGGAAAACCAGCCTGTGGCGCGCGCAACCCCGCACCGGGTAACGCCAGTGCACGCCGGCTCCCACGCACACCACACACTCCAGTAAGTGCGCACTCGGACGCGAGGTGCCACACAGGCTCATTCAAGCGCTCGGACACGGCAACACTAACAGCTACAGTCTCACGCTCTCGACACGCGCGTGCTTGGGCCCTCCTCGCCGGAGCCTCTGTCCTCCCATGATCCCTCCCGGAGCGAGGGCCCCGACCCCCAAACCCTCCTTTCCCCTCGGCGCTCCCCGCGCCATCCTAAAGCTCCCGAACTTCGGGCACTGCTCGGACTCCAGCCTCGGATCTCGGGCTCCGGCACCCGCCCCTTCCCCAGGCCGCGGGCCGCGCCCCTTCTCACCTCCCAGCGGCCGCTGCAGCTCTCGGGGCGCACGGCTCGGCGCGCCTCCTCTGGCGCCGCAGCCCCCGCTGCCGCCGCCGCCGCCGCGTCCTGCGGGGCGGCACCCCGGGGGTGGGGCGGGCCCGCGGCTGCCCGACAGCCGCTGGAGCCACTGGCTCACCGCAAGCGCCCAGCAGAAGCCAATCGCAGTGCGTGGGCGGGACTCCTCGCCTGGGGGCCTGGGCGGGGCCCGGTGCGGGGCTGGGCGGAGGGTTTGACAGGCGGCGGCCGGCTGGAGCCCTGCGCGGCCGGCGGCTCTCTCCCGCCGCGGAGAGGGCTGGACTGAAGAGTGACTCCGCTGGAGGGAGAGCCTGGGCACTGTCCCGACAGCCAGCCGCCTCGGTCCCCGCCCCTCCCAGTGGGATAGGATCCTTCGCGATCCTTCACCTCTCCGGGTCGGGTTTGCTCCTCCGGCATCTAAAGGGAACACCATACATGCTAACACGTAGGTAAATGATGCGAAGAGTGCTCGACGGTTTTCTTGAAGAATTCAATCCGCTCAGTAGAGAACTCGCACAGATTTATAGCGAATCATCATCAGCAAAACTGGAACCCAACCCAGGACTTGCAGCCCATTCGATCACGTTTTGCTTTTGTGGCACGCATTTTCCACTGGAAAGAGTCCCATCAGGCGACAGGTTCTTAAAGTGCCTCCGGGGCCTGTACACGGTTCCCCTGTCTTCTGGGCTTCCACGCATACAGCAGGGTTTCAGGGCAGCCTGCCTAAGGTATAAGAAGAGTTCTGGGCAAAGAATAAGATGTCACAGCTGAAGATATAGCTTAGTGGTAGAGTGCTTACCTAGCATTGTGAGGCTTGGGTTCCAGACCCAATATGAAAGAAAGAAAGGAAAGGAAAGGAAGGAAGGAAGGAGAAGAAGAAAGGAGGAGGAGGAGGAAAGGAGGAGGAGGAGGAGGAGGAGGGAGGGAAGAGAAAAGAGAAGAAAAATAAAAAAGAAAATCCCTGGAAACGATGGCTCAGGTCTCCTCCCTGAAACTCAGTTTCCTTCTTTGTAAAATGGGGCATGTTCACCCAGACCTGTACTAGCTGCCAGGGCTACTGAAGGATTTGGTGTGGCCCCTGAAATGGTCTCTGCATGTCATCTACCCTCACCTTTGTCCAGTTTGGGCATGAGCTGACCTGTCTGACTTGACACTCTTTTTGGGTCTGGTCTCTTTATCCTTATCTCAAATTGAAAAATATGTATGGAGCTCCTTCCTACTACTCAAGGCTTCTGCATAGAAAGAGACAGCCTAATCAGCATTCCCAGAATCTTGAAAACTAGAATTTTAGAACCAAAAAAATCATAAGATTTAATTTCCTGTAATGAATTAAACATAATACCTTACAAAGAGGAATAGTGGTAAGACCAACCTTGGAGTTTTAGTTACATTCACCCCTACATTTAGAGGAGAGATATGTAGACTGAATGACAGCAACTGTGATGGGTGTGGCAGAACTGGCACTATCCAGCCTTCTTGACTCCCAGTCCAGTGCCATACCACTTATACTGCCTCTAATAGGAACAGGTGTCAACCAAAGGCTGCATAGAGCATCTCAAAGGTGTTGGTCAATGATAGGCTTGATGGTGCATGCCTGTAATCCCAGCAACTCAGGAGGCTAAGGCAGGAGGATTGCATGTTCAAAGCCAGCCTCAGCAACTTAGGCCCTAAGCAATTTAGCAAGACCCTGTCTCAAAATAAAATGTAAGAAAAAAAAGGGGGGGCTGGGGAGACACCGCTACATCAATGTTTATAGCAGCACAATTCACACTAACTAAATTATGGAATCAACCCAGATGCCCATCATTGCATGAATGAATCAAGAAACTGCATATACATACATATATTATATACACACATGCACACAAATATATACCATGGAAGTCTACTCAGCTATTTAAAAAAAATGAAATCATGGCCTTTACTAGTACACAGATCGAGAAAATCATACTGAGTGAAATTAGCCATACCCAGAAACTCAAGGGCCAAATGTTTCCTCTCATATGTGGAAGCTAGAGTACAATATAGGAAAGAGTGAGAGAACAAAAGTTTAGACAACAGACCAATCAAACGCAAATTACCCATGGAACTGGAAGTAAGCTTGTGGACTAGAGGTGGAGGTGATGGAAAGGGGGATGGAGTGAATGTGGGGAGGACAAAGGGGGGGCTATATGATGTCTGCATGTATGGAAGCGTAACAATAAATCCCTTCAATATGTAAAATTATAATGAAAAATAAAATCTTGTTTTAAAAGGGGCAGTGCTGGGGGCTGGAGTGGTGGCTGGAGTGGTTACTGCGCTTGCCTGGCATGTGCAAGGACGTGAGTTCACAAAGTGTTGGAGCAATGAAAGCCACATAAAAAACTAAATAAAATTGATCCTTGCTTTCTCTCTCTCTCTCTCTCTAGCTGTGCCTCTCTCTTTAAAAATAAAAAAGTAAATAAAAGGGGGTGCTGAGGGATGTGGCTCAATGGCTAAACACCTCTGGGTTCAATCTCTGGTATCCACCGCTCCAAAAAAAGTCTTTGTTGAGGATTTGGAGTTGGGGTTCACGGCTACTTTTATGGCAGGAAGAGAAGAGGTAGAAGAAAGGAGCAAGAGTAGCTCACTAACCACCAGACGTCTGCATGCATGTGTGCGTGCACACGCGCGCGCGCACACACACACGCACAAAATCTCTTTTCTCCTCTTCCTGTCTCTGTGTCTGTCTGTCTCCCCCACCCCTCTTCTCTCCTAAAGTGTCAGCACTGACTCTATTGCCAACAGTTTATACAGCTTGAGCCAAATCATAGCCTCATACTGGTTCTCAGTTTCCCCTTAAAAAGCAGGAAGGTTGGAACATCTTTGACCTTTCCACTTCTGCCAGGAGCTGAGTCCTCTGCCCTCCCTCCCCCAAGACACACACACACACACACACACACACACAGCAACGAACATTTAGTTGGGACTCTGGAAACATTTACTGAATGAGTCACTCAACAAACTGGACCTGCAGGCAAAGGCTCTCCAAAATTTCAAATGCAGCAATAGCTCATTCAGTTATGACTTACTGCACACCTATCCTGAGACAGACCTGCCTTTCCCTAAGCAAGCTCTCAGGTTCATTTCACCAGGACAGATGGCTTGTGGAGCCTAGCAAAGTGGTGAGAGGATTAATGTGTTCAATGTGACAAACCCCTTAAAGTAAAAGGCAGGGCCCCTTTGAGGATATATAGTATCCAATGGGCATTTTTTAACCTCGAAGGAAACACAAGAAATTATTAACAATGATTAAGGACTGGTGCAAGACCAGAATTTTTCATTTTTATCTTTTCTGAATTGTTTGTTTTCTAACAATGTGTACTATCCTTCTTCCCTTCCAATAGGAGTTATATGAACAGTGGAATTATGGACTATATTTTTCTCTATACTTTTCGTATTAAAATTAAACTCATTAATATTTTAATTGTCAAGAACAAATCAAAGAAAAACAAAACCCAATTCCCACTGTAGACAAAAATGTGTGTTTTTCTCACTAGTTCATATTCCGTTTCAAATACTGCTTTGTATTCTAGTCTCACATACAGTCTATCTGGATATCTTCATCTGCATCCACCTCCAGAGCAAATGTCATTTTTTTATTCTCTGACTTTGACCCTTACTCTGTGTCTTCCTGGGTGAATGATGCCCTGGTCAAGTCCCTCAAGTCAGAAATCTTAGAGTTATTCTAGGCGACTTCTCTCCCACACTCCCAAATATGACTTGTCGTAAATTCATCTAACAATCCCCCTCCTCTCCATCCTTATTACATTTTTTCCTGATTTTTCTCATTGCCTCCATCCTCCTCCTCTGGGTCTCTCTAATGTTCTCTAAAATATAGATCTGACCATGGTACTTCCCTGTTTCAACCTCACCAACAGCTCTCAATGGCCATGTACATTCCCTGACCCTACCCTCCACTCAAACCTTTGTTCCAAGCGCCCTGGACATCTTTTCCTAGATGAAAAGATCGAGGAGTTTTCATCTCATAGAACCCAGAACTTACATGCTTATCTTCAGAACTGTGCATATGATGTCTCCCGTGCTAGTATTTTTTCCTCTTATCTACCTTGCATGTTCCTGCCCATGAATCATTTTCCCTTTTCCCCCAGAAGCCTTCCCTGAATCCTCTGTCTAGAATTATCTTCTTGTACGTGCTCAGAACACTCTTTGCTTCAATCTAACTCAGAACATATCATGTTGTTTTGTAAATGCCTATTTTAATGATCTAGCTCTACCTCTAGACTGAGCTCTGGGAGGGCAGGGGTAGCCTTCTGCATGTGTATCCCCAAAACCTACAAGAGAGTTTTGCACAAAGTTACTATGAGGCAAATGTTTGCTGGACACTGACTCAATTGCTGAAGAATGACCACTGCACTTCTAGGTAAGTGCTTCCTTCTAAGTCCTCTCCCCTCACCATCTTTGCCCAGGGGTGCTTTAGCCAGCCTTTGTATCCCTGCAAACAAAATACCCAACAAGAACAACTTAGAATATGAAAAGTTTATTTTGGCTGAGTTTCAAAGGTCTCAGTTCATAAATGGCCAACTTCATGGCCCCAAGGTGGGGCAGCACAAAATGGGGGAATGGCCCAGCCGAGGAAAGCTGCTCCCCTCATGGCAGCAAGGAGGGAGAGAGAGTAAGTTGGGGGGAGAGAAAGAAATAGAAGGGTCCTCAGGGCAGAGGCACCCATCCATGGCACCCTAGTGACTCATCTCCTCTAGCCACACACACCCTGCCTTCAGAAAGCACCTGGGCAGGTCTGGGTTCTTTACCTGGAAGGATAATCCATACCTTATTCCAGAAGGATCTCAGACATGTCATTCTGCCTCAGTTGGATTATCATAGTTTCAAACTGACCTTAAAAACAAGACATGGTAATGCCAAGAGATGCCCTAAAGGATCTCCTCTACTCCAGCGCCTCCACTGTGGAGCAATATTCCAGTCTCCCCGCGGTAATATGGATCAATCACGACCAACAACACTGTGACTCCCTTCCAGCCTGTTGACTCAGAGGTGTTAGAAGCCAAAAGCTGCCCGGGTAAGTCTTAACTTCCAGTTCAATATAAGCATACACTCATCAAATAGTTGAAGTAAAAACAGACATTTCTATGTTCAAGGTCTCCTGTGCCCTGGAGACTTGAGGAAGGAAAAAGAATGGAGGTGATGGAAGTCATGCTGCTTACTCTGATACTATTTCCTGCAGCAAGGCAAGAGTTAACATTCATTGGGGCACCTAGTAGTACCTGTGCCAGATAGTATGATCTTCTCCATATGTGGTTTCATTTAATTCTGACAAGATCTCTGAGATACAGAGGTGAGCATCCCAATTTTATAGGTGAGAAAATAAAATTACAAATTAAGTGATTTGTCAACGTTCTCAGTTAAAAGTGCCTACTACTCATACATCTGTGACCAACTGATTTTCAATAAGAGTGCCAAACCCATTAACTTAGGAAAGAAGAGTCTCTCCAACAAACGGTAGTGGGACAACTAGATAGCCACACACAAATGAATGGAGTTGGACCCCTATCTCATACCACATACAAAGAGTAATTCAGAACGGACTGACAACCTAAATATAAGAGTGAAAACCATAGAACACATAGAAGGAAACTTAAGACTAAATCTTCTTGACTTTAGATTTGACAATAAATTCTTTGGTCTGATACCAAAAACATGAGCAACAAAAGAAAAAATAGATAAATTGGATCTCATAAAATATTAAAACTTTTCTGCATCCAAGGACATTATCAGGGCTGAAGTGGTGGCTCAGCAGTTGGAGCATTTGCCTGGCATGTGCAGGGACCCTGGTTCAAACCCCAGCACCACATATACAACTAAATGTTGAAGAAACTAAGGCCAGATGACAAAATAAATAAAATTGATTCTTTCTTTCTCTGTTCCTCTCTTTAAAAAAAAAAAAAAGTAGTAAAAAGACACCTTTTGTCCAGTTGTCACAGCTACTCAGAAGGCTGAGGCAGGAGTATTGCTTGAGCCCAGGGATTCAAGGCCAGCCTGGGCAACACAACAAGACTCACCCCCCCAAAAAATGCATAATGGGAGAAAATATTGGTAAATCTTACATCTGAAAGGGTCTAGTATCTAGAATATATAGAGACTCAGAGAGGAGTGCTGAGGTGCTTACCTATAATCTCAGCTACTCAGGAGGTGGAGACAGGAGGATCACAAGTTCCAACCCTGGGCAATTTAGTGACACTGTCTCAGAACTGAAAAATTAAAAGAGCTGGGGATATATCTCAGCACTTGCTTAGCATGTGTGAGACCATGGATTCAATCCTCAGGACTGCCAAAAAAATTTAAAAATGGCCAAAGGAAATAGACATTTCTTTCAAGAAGACACAAAACTGGCAAGCACATGATAAGATGCTCAATGCTACGCTACGGTCATTAGAGAACTGAAAACCAAGACCACAACGAGCTATCATTTCATACCCAATGGAATGGCTGCAATTAAAACACAGTGCTGGCAAAGAAGTGGAGATGTTGATACACTCATCCACACTAGTGGACATGTAAAATGCTATGGAAAACAGTTTGGCAGTTCCTCAAAGAGTTAAACACAAGGGCTGGAGCGGTGGCTCGGTGGTTACGGCACTTGCCTGCATGCCCGAGTACACAGGTTCAAACCCCAGCTCCCACGTACACAACTAAGTGTCAGAGCAACGAAAGCCATGTGAAAAACTCAATAAAAATTGATTCTCTCTCTCTCTCTCTCTCTCACTGTTCTTCTCTCTTTAAAAAAAAAAAAAGAGTTAAACATAGAATTACCAATTTCACTTCTAGATATATACCTAAAAGAGGGGCTGAGGATGTAACTCAGTGATAGAGGGCTTGCTTAGCATATATGAGGCTCTGGATTCAGTCCTCAGTACTGCAAAAACAAAATAAAACAAAACAAAATGATACATACCTAAAAGAACCGCCAAGAACTGCAAATAGCTACTCAAACAAATACATGTAAATGCAAGCTTGTAGAAGCTCTGTTCACAATAACCAAAGAGTAGAAACAACCCAAATGTTCATCAATAGATGAATAGATACATTATGGTGTATGCATACAGTAGAATATTATTCAGCCATAAAAAGGAATGAAGCGCTGACAATATCCCATAGTGTAGATAAACCTCAAAAAAATTGCTAAGTAAAATAAGCCAGATGCAAAGGGTTATAAATTGTACGATCCCATATATATGAAACAACCAGTAGGTAAATCCATAAAGTCAAAAAGCAGATTGAATTGCAAGAGGTAAAGGGATGTGGACGATGGGGAGCATCTGCTTCATGGCAATGAGTTTGTTTTGGAATCATGAAGCCTTTGGAATTAGATAGAGGTGATGGCTTCATGACATATGAATATTCTAAATGCCAATGAATCATTCACTTTCAGATGGTTAATTTTGTTTTCTGTATTTCACTGCAATAAAATACTGTTTTAAACATTTAATGAGAATAAAAATGAGTGTCTGCCTAAGCCCAAAGCCTGGGCTTCCTTCACTGTACTTTGGGGGTCATTCATTAGGTACAGTCCATAGAAAGGCTTCTATAATGGTTGTGGCTTTGGTGCTACCAAGCTGAGGGACATGAACAACTCACCATCCCTGGATCCTGAATACTGCACCTGGCAAAATAAAGATGATAATACCTAACCCACCAGGGCTTCCACAGAGACTTAAGACAAAGGTGGAAAATATAAATCAACCAGAAAATAGAATGATGATGATTATTAATGAGGGACCCAACATACTTCTTCCACCATTTCTAGCATTCATCTTTTAACCCAAATATGCTCTTTTTTTTAAAGAGAAAGAGGGACAGTAAGAGAGAGAGAGAAGGAATCAGTTTTATTTAGTTTTTCGTGTGGCTTTCGTTGCTCCAACACTTCCTTGTATATGTGGTGCTGGGGTTCAAGCCTGCTTGTGCACACCAGGCAAGCGCGGTAACCCTTGAGCCACTGCTGCAGGCCTCTTTTAAAGACAAAACTCTGAAGAATTCCAATATGGAACAGTCACAAAGAGCCACCAAGGATGTTTTAAGTAAAAGTTTATGTATAATTAAAGCATAAGAACCAATTTAAACAAGGAATAGAAGGCAATTTTCTTAACTAAATAAAGCAGGTCTACCCACAAAGCCAGCCCAAAACACCCAAACCTGCAGCTAACAACACACATTTACCTCTACACTTAGTATAAAGACTTCTGAATGCTTCCCCCTACCCCCAGGATCAAGAACAGGTTAAGGCTATCTGCTTTTATGATTGCAATTCAACAGCATTGTGGAAGTTCTAGCAACTTCAGTAAGGTAAGAAAAAGAATAAAAATTGTATGGGTTGAAAAGGAAGAAATAAAGCTGTACTGGTCAATGACATGACTATCTATGTAGAAAATCCCATGGAAGCTACAAACAAAGCAAAACAAAACAAAACCTCCTAGAACTGACAGATGAGTTTACCAAGGTTGCAGGATAAAAATTTAATATTTAAAAATCCATTGCATTGGGGCTGGAGTGGTGGCTCAGCATTTACAGCACTTGCCTGGCATGTGCTAGTATGCAGGTTTGAACCCCAGTACCATGTACACAACAAAGTGTGGGAGCAATGAAACCCACATGAAAAACTAAATAAAAATTGCTCTCTCTCACTGTCCCGCTTTCTTTTTTTTTTAAATCCATTGCATTTATTATCATAGCACTGAAAAATGATACATTTAGATGCAAATATAACAAAATACAGAAAGAACCTATATGCTGAAAATTACAAAACACTGGTGCATGAATTTAAAAAGGCCTAATAAATGAAATAAGGGGCTGGAGTGGTGGTTCAGCAGTTATGGCGATTGCCTGGCATGCATGAGCACGTGAGTTCGAACCCCAGCACCACATACACAAACAAAGTGTCTGAGGAATGAAAGCCACATGAAAAACTGAATAAAAATTGCCTCTCTCTCTCTCTCTCTCACTGTCCCCTCTTTCTTTAAAAATGAATAAAAGAAATGATATATCATGTTCATAGTCTGGAAGACTCCATGTGGTTAAGATTTCAGTTCACCCCCAATTAACCTATAGATTCAATATGACTTCAATAAAATTTCAGTAGAATTTTTTAGGAATAACCCAATTCTAAAATTTCTTTGGAAAAACAAAGGAACCAGAATAGCTAAAAGCACAAAGTTAGAGGATTCATAACCTGGTCTTAAAAACCACTACATAGCTACAGTGATCAAGACCGTGTGATGTTGGCAAAAAGATATATACATAGACCAATGGAATAGAATCCATAGACAGGACCACATATTGGCTCACAGATTTCATCAAAGTTACCAAGGCAATTCAGTGGAGGAAGAACAATCCTGGGGCAGGGGGCAGTGCTAGGGATGGAACCCAGAGATGCTTTACTGCTGAGCTACATCCCCAGCCCTTTTTATTTTTTATTTTGAGACAGGATCTCACTAAGTTGTCTTGAACTTGCAATCCTCCTGCCTCAGCCTCCCAAGTCACCAGGATTACAGGGATGTGCTACCACCTCCAGCACGAAGGAGTTTTTGCAGCCTTGAAGGAGATGAAGCCCTCCAAACTTTAGAGAGGTCAGAAGACAATGGCTAAGAATGTGAGAAGGAAAGGACCAAGTACCTATTCCAGAACATTCTCCATTCTCATCCAACAATATTGATGGAACATCTACCATATACCAGTCCTTGTCCTAGCTGCCAGAGACTCACAAAACTTCCTTCTGACTGATGGAATCAAACAAGTGAATGCATGACATAATGCCAAGACCCCAAGGGAGAAAGGCTCATGCTCCAGATGATGGGAAGCGCAAAGGAGGATTGGAGGTTTGACCTGAAGAGCCAAGGAAGGCTTTCCTGTGGAGATGATGGCTAAGCGAGAGCCAAAGAGGATGAGAAGCTATCGGCTGCTGAGCTGAGAAGAGTTTCCACCAGACAGGAGCAGTTGCAAAAGCCCAGAAGCTAGCAAACTGAGGTCCTTCCCAGGCAGCAGCAGAAGGGTGGTGACTGAAGCTGCAGAGTGAGGGGCAGGAGGACACCAAATGACACCTGGGAGGGGAGAGTGCTGGATCCCAAAGGCAATGGAGGGTTTCAGGGAGACAGACATGATCAGATCTGTTCTGAAAATAATACCCTAGCTGTTGTGTGGAGAATGGACTGAGAAAGAGGCAAGAGTGGACACTGGAAGAATAGGCTGAGGTCCAACGGTGCTGCGGAGGGACCAGGTATCAAGGCCATGGGATGTGGAGAAGGGGCTGGAGGCCTCTTCATGTAGGAAGCAAACTGGAAAACCTGGGTGATGGGGATAAAGGGAAATGAGAGGCTGTGTGTCTGGGGGTGCAGGGCCTTTAGCATTTGGAACTCCTCTTGGGTGACCGAAGGCATTCTTTAACTTTAATAGTGGTTTCAGAAGCAAAGATGTCACAGTTACCAGGCTACAAAGTTAGACCCCTTCCTCCCGCTCATCACATACAATTGCTTTTCCATACAAATTCTAATTGGCTTTCAACACATCACTGTATTCACAAAGAAAACAGAATCAGACAATATAAAATGCACATCAAATGCTGCTAATGAAGACAATAAGATTTTGACAGCTTGAAAAATTATGAGCGACAATAGGGGTTATCCATATAGGAGAAGGGGCCTGCTATTTATGGAAACACACAGCACCCTGCCTGGTGACAGGTGTCTTTACATGCATGACTGCAGGTGACACTACACATTCTACACAGACAGCAATCCTATGATGAGGGTAGCACTATCCTACTATAGATGTGGGAAATGAGATCAAAGAACATTAAATGACTTGCCTGAGGTCTCCACACTGGCAAGTGGTAGATTCAGGGTCAGCCCGAGGTCTGCCTGACCCTAAATGCCATCTTTCTATTTTGCTACCACACTTAATCTTCAGCTGAACTGGACCCTTTCTCTCCTTTAGCACAGAACGCCTTCCTAGCTGGCCACTCCCACCCCAGGTCCCCAAATGGCCCCTTTGGCACACAGCAATACTATATCTCAACCAAACACCAAGCACACACAGAGTACCTATCATTACCCTTTCCTGGGACCAATATTCTCATTGTCCATCTCAGAGCACTTCTTTTCTGCCACAATTATTTGTGGACTTACTGTATTCCCAGTAATAAGCTGTAGAGCCCTTGAAGGCAGGGACTTTATTTGTGTATAACAGGTGTTCAATCAGTCAAAAAGTTGGTAAATGAGGTCAAAACAATGCATCCAAGACTAAGAACAGAATGGCTGATTATTCAAATTTTTATTAATTTTTTCCCTATAAAAATAGTTCTTACAGTGTACAGAAGAACTATATGATTCATATGCTTCTTTTCAGGCACATATTAAAGTCTTCTAGACCTTCTGAAAAACAGAAGAATGGAACTGATTTCAAACAAAGTTTTGAAATGAATCTTTCAATTACAAAATCAGCTTTAAGACATTTGGTAGATATCTTCTTGCACAATCTTTTCTTCAAAGACTTTTTATCATTTATGAAACCCATACTTACTTTCCTGTGTACCAAATTCAAAGATTCGCACAATGTTATGGTTAGAAGTGAACTTAAAAATTGTTCTGTTCAGTTCTTTGATTTTTCAGTTGAAATGGTGGTTTAGTGATATGGAATCTTAGCTCAAGTTCACAGAGCTAGATAGTGCTGGAGATAAGACTAGGACTCATATCTTCCAAAACCGAACTCAAGGAAAGAGACTGCTAGCAGCCCATCCGGATACTCATGCTTTCCGTTTTCTTCAGTACCAGTACCCCAACTTTACTAAAGGGTTATACACAATCCTAAAAGGCATTTCCCAGACTCCCTGCTACCAGATGCAGCCATGATTACACGTTAGCAGGTCTCCTTAAAAGGGAGAGGTGATCAATTTTCCCTCCCCTTCTTTCTTCTGATTATCTGGAATGGAGCCTGAATCCCTGATAACCTCAGGGATTAATATCATAGCAACACTGGACAGTCTATTTCTGGATCTTTTACGGGAGAAAAAAATAAATTTGCCCTTCTTGAGCTGCCTTTTTAAAAATTTTCAGTTTTATGCAGCCACAGTTAACCCACCCATTCTGCCCCCCGCCCTTTACCCCTAAACCTGCTCCTCCATCTCAGCAAGTGGTAATTTCATTCTATCAGCTGCTCAGGTCAAAAACCTGAAATCAGTACCAATGATGTTATTTCACACCCCACAACCATTCCAGCAGCAATTCTTATTCAACTCTCCCTTCAAAACACACCAAAACTCTCAGTTTCTTGCCCTTTCACTGCCATGGCTCTGGTCGCAGCTGTCCTCTGCTGCTTTGTAGCAGAGGCTTCCTAAGGAGTCTCCCTGCCTTCATTCTGTCTTTCCAGTCTATTCCACACAAGGGCAGAATTCAACTTTTTAAAACATAAGTAAGGGGTTGGTGTGGTGGCTCAGCAGTTCCAGTGCTTGCCTGGCATGCACAAGGATGCAGGGTTCAAACCCCTGCACCACATACACAAGGAGTGTGAAAGCAACCAAAGTCACGTGAAAAACTAAATAGAATTGATTGTCTCACTGTCCCTCTCTTGCTTTAAAAAACAAAAACAAAAACCAAAACCAAAAACATAAGTAAGCCCATGTTACTCCTTTGCTCAGGACTTTCCAGTGACTGCTCCTGATTTAGTGAGAGCAAAGTCTTTCTCAGAGCTACCGGTTCCAACCCCCACCCCCAGGCACCTGACCTCACTACCACTCCCTTCCCCCACCCAGCCCTGCCACAGGGCCCTCACCCTGGTCAGTGTCCCTTGAGTTCATCAGGCACACTCCTGCCTTAAGGCCCCCTGTCTAAAGTAGAAGCCCCTCTGCTCTCTGTTTGTTCTTCATCACCCATCACCAACCCCCATTGGAATGATAAATTTGTCTTGTTCATTGTTGCGCTCCCAGTGCCCAGCATGCAGGAAATGCTCAGCGCATGTTTAGGGAGTGGATGAAGGAGCAGATGAATGCCAAGCCCGTGTCCCTGTTAAGCATTCCATACTGCCTCCGACTGAAATCCAGGTACCAGTGTGTTGTGTGTAAAGCCATTGGCTCCAGGGGTGAGAAGCTGGTGCAGCTACTTACTCTCCCTGTGGAAACTTGCTACATGTTTACTGACAACCAAAATAAGTCAGCTTTGGCTTATTTGTTAACCAAGAAAATCTAAAAGACAGTGTTTTTTTTTTTTAATTCCAATTGCAATTACAATGGTTAATAGCAACCACAAAACACTAAAAGTTTAGAAATAAGAACAATGGACAGCAGTTCACTAGGCCAATCTGTGAGACTCCAGAATCATGTTTTTTGTTTTTTGGTTTTTTTAAGGGAGAGTGAGACAGGAGGTGGGGGGATCAACTTTATTTTTTCATCTGGGCTTTGTTTCTCCAACACTTAGTTATGTATGTGGTGCTAGGGTTCAACCCTGGGTCTTCGTACATGCCAGGCAAGTGCTCTAACCACTGCGCTGCCGCTCCAGCCCCTTCAAATGTTCTTTTTTATAGCCTCCCCAAATGCAAAGCTTTTTCTTAATGCTCTCAGGAGGGTCAAGTGACCACTTGATCCAATGAGACACACAGCAGTCCTCTCAGATGTCTCCAGCTTTGTGGGAAAGCATAGTGATTAAATTTAAAACATGAATAAATAGATTTATCTTCTCAGTCATAAACTATCCCTTTTTAATGTTAGGAAGTGTTTAGTTGGTCCTGAAAACTGAAATAATAAATCTAGCAAAATTAATTTACTAAGTCTTAAGGTCAACATTTTTGAAGACAAAGTATTCCCTCCCTTACCTCCTTCAGGCCTCTGACCGAACATCAGTTCATCTGGAGGACCTTCCTGACAGAGAGCCACAGTCTTCACTTCCCAAAAGGCCTAAGAAGCCAAGCCTTACTTCTTCAGGCAGATAGGCCGAGTTCTGCAAGACAAAAAAAAAAAAAAAATGTCAAGCTATTGCTAAGGGTTTGGTGTCAAGAATACACACTTCTCTCATAGGTCTTTGGTGATCATTGCTTTATGCTGCTACTGTGTTCCTTCTTTGGGATAAAAATACACTCCCCAAACACTGAAGAGCTTGGTTTTTATTTTATTTTTAATTTTTTAAACAATTTTATTTAGCTTTTCATGTGGCCTTTGTTGCTCCGAGACTTTGCTGTGTACAAGACTTTGCTATGTACGTGGTGCTGGGGTTTGAACTCAGGCACTCGTGCATGCAAGGCAAGCACCGTAACCGCTGAGCCACCGCTCCAGCCCCAAGCTTGGTTTTTAAACACATTCCCCTATCTATGAATCCGTCTCTACTAATTGTCTTTTAATTTTAATTTTTTTAAAGAAAGAGGGTCAGTGAGAGAGAGAGAATCAATTTTATTAGCTTTTCATATGACTTAGGTTGCTATGACACTTTGTTATGTGGGGTGCTGGGGTTTGAACCTGCGTCCTCATGGATGTGGGGCAATTGCTGTAACCACTGAGCCATCACTACAACCCCCTATTAATTGTATCTTTACGAAAATCATTTCACTTCTCTTCCTCTTAGGCTCCTCTGAAGTGACCACAACCCTGCAAGACAGCTGTCTGAAAGACAGCGGTGGAGCACAAGGCCCAGCACACAGCAGGTGCTCAACAAAACAATGGCTATTATCACTCCAGGAGCAACCTTGAAGAAGCCTACTCAAGCTGTCAGCACTTGTTTTTAAAGAGAGAGGCAGTGAGAAAAAGAGAATCAATTTTTAGTTTTTCATATGGCTTTCGTTGCTCCAACACGTCATTATGTAAGTGGTGCTGGGGTTCAAACCCACGTCCTCACCATGCCAGACAAGCGCTATAAACACCGAGCCACCACTCCAGGCCCCCCACCCTCATCGGCACTTTTTATCATATAATATGCAAATAATTCATTTTTGTAGAGTACTTGGAAAATGTGGAAAAGTACTTTAAAACAAAACAAAAAAACCTCCCACCAGTACTGTGAGCAAACCCACAAACCATAATGTAGAATGTAGACAATTTTTTTTTCTAACTTTGAAACAGTGACCTCTGCTGGCCAGTGGAAAACACAAGCTTTCCAGTCAACTCTTCCATGACTGAGCAAGGGTTGAAGTCAGCCAGGCTTGGTCCCTACGGTTGGAACAAAAACCAGGTGTTGCATTACAAGGGACAGAAATTGACACAAGAGTTACCACAATGTAATTGGGATGTTAACAAAATTAAAGGCCGGCCTTTCCACTTGCTCATCTGCCCAGAAGTTTCTTTTTTCAAACTCCGAGGTCTCCTATTTTTAAAAAGTCATAATTGCATGCAAATGTTATAGCAGAAAAACAACGTAAGGGGGACATTAAAAATCAATCTTCCATGTAAGCTTCAGATTTTCCAGCATGAAAATCCAAAAGCAGAAGTGGTGACAAATGCGTAGAAAACAGAGTGAAAAAATCAGAATGCATCATTAGAATGTTACAACAAAAGGAGAAGTCGCCTCTGGGAGCACATGTCTGATTCAGCGGGGGCGAACGACCAACAACAAAGGTGGCTTTTTAAAACCCTGCAAACTTCTTACAGAGATGACCCGGAGATCCCATTAGGAAGCAGTCAGGAAGGACCCTTCTCTTCAGACTGAAATATGCTCAATGGAAGAGGCTGGGATGGTTACAAATAAAACACATTCCCACCTCTTAAGGTGTGAAATATAACAGGGGTTGAAAAGAGGTAGTCAGAGAGCTGTGTGGTTTGGTTTGGCGCTTGCTGTATTTTAAAAAATTAACCTGTTGACAACACTTTAAAAAAATGGAAATTCCATATCAAAAATCCAAATGTCTGCCTTCTACCAACAAACGGGGAGCTTCAGACACACAGGGTCAGCATTCCCCACAGCCACAGCAACAACCAATGAGACGAAGCAGCAGCAGCGCCCACTTACGCAGGGCTCTGGCTCCCAGTCTGCCACCTCCCCTCCCGTCAGCTTCTCATCTTGTCACCTGCCTAACTTTTGGAAACGCTTAAGTCTGAAACCCTGGGTTAATAACAACTCTTAAGACAGTAGTGATGAGTTCAATTCAGCTTGAACAAACATCACGTACCAGGTACTTTAGTAGCTCTAGGGATATAAAGAATAAGACATGATCCCGGAACCCAAGGAGGTCATAGACCCCTGGAAAAGAAAGCAAACTGATCACTGTCACCCAGTCCAGAGTGTACCTTGAAAAGGTAAATACATGGTGAAGATGCACATGGATAAACCTGTTTTCTGGCTTTTTGAGATGATATCTAACTTGCTCTTGTCCAGCCTTTCCTTGTTTCTAATATATGTATTTAAAGGTATGGATTTCCCTGTCACTATGGCCTTAGCTACACCTCTCAAGTTTCAACAGGTACTTACCATCACTCATTGAAAAATATTTTTCTGATATCTATGGCTTCTTCTTTGACCTGTGCATGATTTTAAAGAGTGTCTTAATTTCAAAACACATGGAATGCTCTAATTATCATCTTAAATTTATCTCCACCTCAGTTGCCTTATAGACAACCTTTATTTTAATGCTTTGAAATCTGTTGAGACATGCTTTATGGACCAACGTATGGCCTGATGTGTAAACATTCAACATGAGCTGGAAAAGAGTGCATGTTCTTCAGTGGGCAGGTGCAGTGTGCATTTTGTGTCCATTAGACCAAGTTTGCTAATTACATTCTGCAAGTATTCTATATCCTTAATAGTGATCTCTAAAAATCTGGTTTTATCAATAACTGAGGGAGGTGTGCAAAATACCTTGTTAACTGTGGATTGTTCATTTCTTCTTGTGGTCCTGTTAAGTTTTCATGTACTTTTTGTTAAGGCATAATATATCTGAAAGTACACAAGTTTCACATACGCAGTTCAATGAAGTTTTGTATGTACACACCCACAAAACCCAAATCAAGATATAGATACTTATTGTACCAGTTTTCCTCATAGCAAGTCAACACGATACCTTCTTCTCCAGCACCATTATTTTATTTTTACCTTTCTTGAAAGCATAAAACGCAATCAGAGTACATATTCCTTTGTGTCTGATTATTTTGCTTAACACTATGTCTGGGAGCTTCCTTCATGTTATTAGATATAGCAGTCATTCATTCTTCTGACTTATCACACTACATTACAAAATTATAGCATAATTTATTTACCCATTCTACTGTTGGACATTTGATTTGTATCCAATTCAGGGTTACTGTAAAAAATTCTGCCACAAGCATCCTTGTAAACGTGACTTTCAGAGTATCTTCTCTTTTCTCTTGGGCGTATACCAATTAGGGCAACCGAATGCCCCTTGGGCAGGTACATGCTTAGCGTTAGCACGTATTGACAATGTTTCACACCTTTCTGCAGTCATATTTTGGTTTTTCCATATCTTTATCACCTGTTATCAATCTTTTTGGCCCATCGGATGGGTACGTAATTGTATCTTACTGTATTCAAAATTTTTATTTCCCTAATAACTAATGGTGCTGAATACCTACCTTGTTTTATAAGATAAACTCCCTTTTCAAGTACACATACTGTTTCTTATACTTTCTTTTGCCCATATTGGTTTTTTTTTTTTTTTTTTGTATTCTGAGGAAAGGTTGCCAGGTGCATTAACATTTAGAAGAGTATCTTTATTATGAATTGAATGCCTAATTATTTTAAAGAGCCTTTCTTTATCTCTAGACTTATATATACTTTGCCAAAACACAACTCTATTAGTTTTATATATGTTCGCATGTTTATCCTAATTTTCACTCTATGTATCTTTATGCTTTAGATGTGTCTCTTGTGGGCTGAGGTGGTGGTTCAGCGGTTACAGCACTTGCCTGGCTATAACCAGCACCACATAACACAACGAAGTGTCAGAGCAATGAAAACCACATAAAAACTAAAATTGATTCTCTCTGTCCCTCTTTAAAAAAAAAAAAGTATCTCATTATCTCCAAATGGTTGAATTTTAAAATTCAGTTTAATGATCTTTGCTTTTTAGTTAGACTGTTTAGTCCCATTATATTTAATGTAATTACTGACATATTTTGGTTTAAATCTACATTTTACTGTGCTTTCTATTGGCCCTGTTTTCTTTTTTTTTTAACCTATTTTAGATCATTTATTTTTCTACTTTTCCTGTTTTAGCTTGAAACTTCAACAATTCTGTTTTTTTTTTTTAAGAGAATCAATTTTATGTAGTTTTTCATTTGGCTTTCATTGCACCAACACTTCCTTATGTATATGATGGTAGGATTTGAACCCACGTCCTCATGCATGCTAGGCAAGCACTGTAAACACTGAACCACCACTCCAGCCCTTCTACAATTCTTTTAGTAGTTATCCTTAAATTATAATGCACATCTTTGATATGTTAAAGCCTACCATTAGCACTTCTACTCTACTCAATGTAAAGACCTTAGAACATTTTAACTCCCAAATATTTCAACTTCTCTGCCATTGTGTACTCTAATCTATATATTTAGAACCCTGTAAAACATTACTTAATAAAATCAATATTCATATTTACCTTTTTTTGTGTCCTTAATTTCTGTGTCTCTCACCATACTTCCATATTCTCCCTAAAAAAACTACAAATTTTATTTTCTTTTAGTGTGGCCTGTTGACAAAAATCTCTCAGCTTTTGTCTGTCTGTGAAGTGCTTTTATTTCCCCTACCATTTTTTTTTTTAAGAGAGGACAGTGAGCCAGACAGAGAATCAACTTCCATTGAGTTTTTTCACATGGCTTTCGTTGCTCCGACACTTAGTTGTGTACGTGGTGCTGGGGTTTGAACTTGTGCACTTGCGCATGCTGGGCAAGTGCTGTTACCGCAGAGCCACCACTCCAGCCCCTCCCCTACCATTTTTGAAGACTAATACTGGATATGAAATTCTAGATTCCTTTCAGAGCATTTTTCTGTTTTAGAATTTCTCTGGTTCCAAAATTTCTTAAATATATAGTTTCCTGTTCTCTAATGAATTAGATTTTCATGTTTTATTCTCATTGAACACAGTAATCATAATTATTTTAATAACTCTGATAATGCTAATATCTGGAGCTCCTATGTGTCTATTTATTGTTACTCTTGTTGGTTTTCATTCATGTTTTATCTCTTCCTGTGCTTGGTTATTTTTGTGTGCTGTGTATTTGGAAACTTCTTTGTGGAAATAATTGAGGCCCAGATGTCCCTCAACCCCAGAGAATTTATGATAGCTTCTACTAGGACCTGGACAAACTGACAGAGATCATCTCAATCCAGTGTAATGAGGATTGAAACTCAAGAATGAGCTCCTCATCATCCTTTCTCCCACAGTACAGCAACCCAGAGCAAGGGGATTTGCTGGCTCCTTTTTCCAGGCCCTGAACCTCAAGTTTTATCCTCCATCCTGGGAGATTCCAGGAGCCACCCCTACCTCCACCTAATTCTCATCTACGAACACAGGCTCTCAGAAGCCACATTGGCACAGGATGACCCTGTCCCTCTCTCCTGTTTAGACCCATTGGAAAAGTGATGCATTTGGGCTAATTTCTTCACATCAAGTATTTGGCTGGCATTCAGAAACAGCTGGTCCGTCTCTGTTATGTGTAAACACAGGAGCCAGAGGAGCATTGGAGGAAGGGGTAGAAACCCAATTGGCATTAAGAATAAAGCACTGATGCAGACAGGCAGAGAATCACTGAGATCCTGAAAGCTTTCCAAGGTCTTTGCGGGGTTTAGAAGCAGAACCATACTTGGGCTTACCAAGACTTCTCTACACTCTTAGGTTCAACTTTCCTTACTATGCTGAAGCTAATTTGAGGTAGAGATTGTTACTGCAACAAAGAGTCATGATAGGACAGAACTAGTTGACTATTAATAATGGATTTAGAGTATTACTAATGGATTGAGATAAAATGAAAAACCAATCAAGACTCTATAGCTTCAAAAGACTATCAAGGGGGGCTGGAGTAGTGGCTCAGTAGTAATGCGCTTGCCTGGCATGCTAGAGGGCCCGGGTTTCAAACTCCAGCACCAAATACACAACTAAATGTCGGAGCAACAAAAATCAGATGAAAAACTAAATAAAGTTGATTCTCTCACTCTAAAAATAATTTTAAAAAAAGACTACGAAGGTAAAGCTCTGTGATGTAGAAGTCATCTTCCAATGCTTCTCTGACAGTTATATCCCATAGAATTTCCAGAACCACTTTATCCCCAGGATCACTTGTAAGACATACTCAACAGAGTCTGGTAAGATACCTGTGCACAGCAGAACATGGGCACTGGAGGGCAAGGTGCAGTCATATAGCTCTGCAAAGTAAGGCAGGCGACAAAGTGGGCTAGCACCACAACACCTAAGGACATGCTGTTTAATGATGAAAAGACCCATACGGTCAACAACTACTGTTTAGAACATTTGTAAATAAGTGCAAGGCCTCCACTTACTTCTCTCACACAAGATGAACTCCTTGAAGGCAAAGTCTGTAATTCTGTATCACCAGTGGCTATTACGGGGCCTGATATGCAGCAGGAGACAAATGATGAATGAGCAAATGAAAGAATTAAGCAGCATTTTTATAAAAACAGGCCTTACAATTCCTTGTCTTAGACTTCCAAGGCAGATGTTTCAGAATAAAAACTGTTTCAGATTTTAGGAAGGAAATAACCATGCATATTATATGACACCCATCATTGGGTCTAGAACAGCACCTCATAATCAAACACTCTACAAGGAAATGTAAGCAACATTATACTACATGAAATAAATTAAGTCTACAAAATAGCCTCACATCAGTTCAGGTCAGTTTTGCTGGCACTGCACAGATGCAGTTTTTCTAAAGATAGTGATTTGCTAAATCCTGGAAGGAATGGAGCTTGTAGTGTACAAAGGGAAGCAGATTGGTAACCAGCTTAATTCAATGTGATAACTCAGGGGAGGTGGAGGAAGGAATGGCCAAACACTAAAAAACAAAACAAAACAAAACAAACAAACAAAAAAAAAACACAATGAAGGGGTTGGAGCAGTGGTTCAGCAGTTGGAGTGCTTACCTGGCAAGTGCAAGGACACAGGTTTAAACCCCAACACCACATATATAACTAAGTGTTGGAGAAACTAAGACCAGATGGAAAAATAAATACAATTGATTCCCTCTTTTTAAAAAAAAAAAAGCAACAAAACATGGAAATCTTGGAAGGCCAAGCTTATTCTGAAGAATGGGCAATTTGTCAAAATGACAGAAACTCAAGTAAAGGGAATAAGCATCAGTGCATAATGGTGAGAGAGAGCAACTCGTTTCAGGTCACCTGTGTAATTTCAAGGTAGGTATATGACCACCTGCCTATTTATCTGCATTACCTTTGGGATCTAACTATATTCTTCAAGCTTTCCAATAAATGAATCAGATAGAAAAACTCCCCTTTGTAGCAAAAGACAGTTCTTAAGATTCAGATACTCATCCGAGAGACCACAAGAGAAATCCGCTACAGTGTTTCTCCGAGTGTGGTTTCCTAACTAGCAGTAGTAGCATCACCCAGACACTTATTAGAAATGCAAATTCTTGGGCCGCACATCAGACTTAATCAGTGGTTTAGAAGAAGGGAATCAGTAACCTCTGTCCTAATAAGCTCTTCAAGTGATTCTGATGCATGCTGAAGTTTGAAGATCTCTGATCTAGAATAAACCTTTCTCTGTGTGATTTTCAGACAACCTAGTTACACTGTCAAAACCTGTATCACCTGGGAACCAGCCCAGACTCTGCACATCTACTAAGCAATCCATGTAGTTCTGATGCACAGTAACTTGTATTGCCAAGTTCCAAATTCCACTACATAAGATTGCAAATTCCCCAAAGGCAGGAGCTGTTCATTTCGAATAGGTGTGCCATAACAAGACACTCAGTAAATGTTCTTGATTGGCTAAGTCTTCATCCGTTTGCACATTATTATGCAACTGCCAAGACTGCTTAAGAATGTGACTGAGAACTATAGGGGTATGTGTTCATCTTACCCACTTAATTGTCCTTCAAAACAAAAAAGAATTTGGTTATTTAAAAACGGTGATTGGCAATTTGCTAAGAATAGTTGGATTGTTAACTGATGAATTTAAGCTATTTGGTTTTAAAGAAAGATAACTATGGGTTGGAAGAGCATGAGAGGGATTGAGAGCCTTAGTGCCTCTGCTACCCAGAGATGAAGTTCAGACTAATTTAAGTAATGTTGACAGGCACACTGTTAGCCTAGGGGAATACGATCCCTTTAGAAATACAACTTTGGCAAGAAAAGAAACCTCTGTTAAGAGATGGCTTTCAGCACCTGCACCCTTTGTTTAGTTCTGGAAGGAAGACAGCCAAGACAACAAGGAAAGACTGTTAGAATTTAGGTTCCTAAGAGCTATCACTAAACACAGATCACCCACAAAATTAGTCTGGTTAAGAGCAAAAACAGATTGCTCAAAAAAGTCAAACCTTTTCAGGTTTTATAAGCAACTAAATTGCATTGGTTAAGGAAACACATACACACACACAATTAAATAATAGGCCTTGCAGACAAACATATTTCAATTAATAGTCCCATTTTTAAAAACTGTCAATTTATTCTTCTATCCAATTCAGAATCAATGACATACAAAATGATATAAACAGATCATCATAAATATTTATAGCAAGACACGCAAAACAATTACAAAGGAAAAAATCCAGCAAAATAACAAATTTTTTGCTTATCCATGTCCACTCAACTGTATAAGATTTATTCTAGGACAGTTTCCCAGTTCTCTGAAAAAGAAGTTTGTGGCTTTACACCTTCCATGAGGGTCAAGAATACATTATAAGAGCTGATACAACTGTGTTTTGTACTGACAGCCAGAGAATAGCTTTTTTTTTTTAAGTACTAGGGATGGAACCCAGGGCCCTGTGCATGCTAAGCAAGTAGACTACTGAGCTACATCCCCAGCCTTTTTAAAATTTTTTATTTTTGAGACAGAGTCTGGCTAAGTTGCCCAGGCTAACCTCAAACTTGCAATCCTCCTGCCTCAATCTCCAGAGAAGCTGGGATTGCAGGCAGGCGCCAAGGCACCCCACATTACAATTGTTCTTTAATGGAAGCAGAAGAGGCCTTGTCTCCCAAAGTGCTTCAGTCAGGGGCAGACAGGGATATAAAAAAATTTATTGCTTTAATACATGGGACACAACAGTTCTCAGTTAATCTAGCCACAATTTTCTGGTCATCTATAACAAACCACCACATTTGAAATTCAACTTTCACATTCAAAGAGGTCAACTCAACCTCAGACACACAAAGAGAAAAGAAAAAACAAAACAAAAATAACAATAGTCTAAATACCCAAACACTTGTCAATTGGGGAACTGTCCCATAAAGACACTTTAAAGGCCAGCAGGATTCATTTATAATTTGGCATGTGTTGGTTGGAGGGGACGAGAGGGCCTGAAGCTAAAATATTCTGTTGTAAAGATATAATACATCATTGAAGCAGATAAACTTGGACATATATACACCACATTAAAGATTCATACACAATTCTGTGATGACTTTAAAGGAAAAAAATGGGGGAAAAACTAGAGGGGAAAAGATAATAGGAAGAATTACAAAGGAGTATTTTAGTCCAAAGCTAGTCCAATGAACCACCAGGACTTCCAATCTTTCATCTCCAAAGAAGTTGACCTAATAAATTATAAAATTACCTCACTCACATTTGGGACACACAACATACTCCCAAGTACAGTAATACTTCTGCCGTTTTGGTTTCACTTGCCATTTGATGACTAAGTTGTTTCTCACTTTAAAGATTTTCCTATTATATTTTAATTAGCCAGTTAACACAGCAGAGGCTGCTCCCTCTGCGGCCAGACAAGCTTCACAAAACAATTTCATCTAATGAAGATGAACAGTGGGGAAGAAAGGGAAAGTTTCCTAGTTTTTCTTGCAAAACCTCTCACTTGAAAAACTCTGCAATCACTTAATGTTCTGTTCCAAAAAAGAAAGCAAAACCGGTTGGGAAAACACTCATACACTTATTGTTTACTAGCATGATACAAAGTAAATTCATACATGTTGGTCAATTGTTTTTCAAAATCCAAATGTGACTGTTTAATCTTGTAACTTAAGAACTGAATTTTTCCACATTCCTTTATATAGAGTTAGCATCTGTAAGTTGAGACTTTTTTTGGACAATCATGCAAATTTAATTTGTCCCTGGAAACAAAAACACAACCTAACAGATTAACAAAATGTGTCCTTTAGACAATACTTTTTTCTGTGAACTTTTCTCCACTGTTACCATTTTTATCCTTCAGTAACTAGAAACTGCACTAAAAAAGTTCATGTATTTTGAGATTCCAGAAAGCTGAACTCTTAGAATGATTCGAACCACACTATGTTAAGTCAACCTATTTTAACTTCTGAACTGGATCCACTCTTTTCAAAAGTAAATTCTAAAAAATTTTAAGTTATTATTATTAAGTAATATGAGCTAGAGACATTTCTACTGCCATCGATGTTCCTGTAAAATTGAATAAAGATTTTATTATACCACACACACAAAAAGCAATCGGTACAGAAGAGGCAGTTTTTGGTTTTCTGTTGAGAATTTCTTTCCATGATTTCTCCCATTAAAGTATAGTTTTCAAAGCAACCACCACGACAAAGGAAGCATCTAATTAGTCCATTTTCTTCTGATCCAAGAATGCTGAACGTTTACTGTCCCATCTGTAGTTGTATCAGCAGGGTAATGAACACAGTTTATATTACTTAACTATTCTTTGAACTCCAAGAACTGTTGAAGTCTTTTCTGATGTTCTGCAGATGCTTGCACAGCACTAAATGAAACATAAATTCAAAGCATAAGCTTTATTTTACATTAAGCATATTAAGTGAACCACAGAGCACAGAGTCAATATTTTTCAAAACAATTAAAAATGAATAGAAATCTTCACTTATTTAGTACTTCTGAAAAAGTTGGATGGAAACCCTTTTTAATCTAATGAAGAGGAGAGCTTGCATTCAGTAATGGCATGCTTCTACCTTCTAAGAGACCAAAGCAAATCAAGACTGACAAGTGAAGGCATCGATTTGAACCTGCTCTGCTGTGGAACCTGCTGTGCAGAATTCCAGGCCTTGCAGTAGATTTCTGGATTTTATTATTTTATTTAAACCAGATTCCAACATTATCTTTGAGTTATAGAGTATTTGAATTGCCTTTAATATAAAATCCTTTAAACTAAAATGTTTGGTTAAAATACAATAGACTCCATTAATTGCTTTCAAAGGTAATGGCTTGGTGGTTTAGATTTACTTTTCCCTTTGAACATAAGTTAAGTTTTGGATGGGGACGCTGAGTTCTCACTCTACCCTCACTGCCACAAAAACGCATTACCTTGACAAAATTAGGCTAAATACACACTGAAACTAGGGTAAAACCTCCTTTTAAACTTTAGGGAAAAAAATTTGAATACAACACAAGATTCTGGTTTTCTAGTTCTTGAACAGTAATACATCATTGTTGAAGATAAAATTTCAGATAACTAAGGTCACCACTTTTTAAAGTACTAAAAGTCTTATTTTAATAATTTTGCCACAAACCATCCTAAAATGCCTTTTACACATCTCTGCTTTCTTAAATCAATATATTTACCTCTAATGCAATCATTTCAAGTACCTCACTTTGCAAAGATACTCTCTAGGTATGTGCTAGTGAAGTTGTCATCTCTAACTACGTCTGAACTTTCAAACACCACGTCTGTGGCTTTCCCCATCACTTTTCTCTGTTAGCAGGTAGTGAACTCTCCTTTATGATTTACTATCAGTACTCCTAACTCTAACAGCAATTCTGCCCCCAAGTAAATGTTGATTCATTATAGCTGAAAGTGAATAAAAATTTCCTAAACTAATGATAGCTATATTAATTTGCTTCACTGTAGTAATCATTTTAGTATCTATACATATTCATATCATGTTACAAACCTCAAATATACCCAATAAAATTTACTCAAAACAAAACAAAAAGAACAAACTAGTGTTGAATGAATGTTACCAATGAGTAACTAACTGGTCTAGGATAATTTCACAGCTCAAGAGTTTGTTTATACCTGGTTCTCAGAGAGGGACTTTTAGGTAGTGAATAATTAGCTATTACACTAATAGTTGTTGTCACAATATATAATGTACAGTGGGTTTCCCCTACATAGTGTCTGTGATCTCATTTTATCTATGTCAACATCAAATAAAGTAAAATGGGAGCTTAAACAGCATCAGAAAGGTTCTGAGCTTAAGAGAGACAACAGCCAATTGGCTGGGGGTACAGACACTGCAGATAGAACTCTAGGGTTAGAAAGATTATGGTCTGAATTCTGGTTCTGCAACTTACTGTCAGTATAATCTTGGGAAAATTACTTTAACTCATTAGGTAACCTGCCCACAATCACAGGATAGTCAATGATGCAGCCAGGCACAAATTCAGATGTTTTAACTCCAGATGCAGTATTTTTTCCTCCATACAATTCTGTCTTACATTTGTAAAAAATAGACTCTACTCATCAGTTTTAGTGCATATTTTAAATATAGCTCTTTTCAGAAGATAAAACCAAAACAGAATTTCATTCTCCTAACTCTTAGCCGGTCATCTATCCTTCCTTCTTATCTAAGAAATCCCCTTTTCTACCTTCTTTGGTTCTATCATTATTATACATCCTGTCTATTTCCTTCTCTGAATTCACTGATGAGTATATTCTGAGAGTACTCCTATATGCTAGTTTATATCTTGGAGGTAGACTAGTGTTTATAGATGGAAGAAGTCATATTTTCAAAAGCATGAAAGACCTGATTTCTGATTCATGTTCTAACATGCACTAGACTGCACTATCAGGCAAATTTTAACTTCTCTGTGCCTCAGTTTCCACATCTATACAATTAGAATAATCTCTGTAGCTCACTGCATCCTTGAGAAGAATAAATAAAAAAATTACAATACATGACTATCACAGATAGATAGCACAGGTCTAGAAGTTACTTGATAAATATTTTTTTGTTTTCAAATAAGTTAGTTAAGGTCTTAATGACAGAATTATCTATAGCTCTTTTGTATTCCCACACAGAGCCAAAATGCCCCATGAAAACCTAAATACTCCCTCGTATTATGCAAGTAAAAGGAAATATACTCCTTGTTTCCAAACCCAGGTGGTTTTGAGGAAGACCTAAAGTATGTATTGATTGAATACAGAAAAAGTAGAGCAATCTCTCATGCCTTCTATAACTCATTTATAATTACGATAAACGTGGTTGATAAACCAGTAACCTTCATCCTGTCTAGCTAGATTGTTATATACATGAGAGCAAAGCAGTAAACATCAATGAAACTAAATATAAACAGGTTTGGCATTGTGGTTTTCTCTCGTTCTGAAGGTGTTGTGATCTGTCAGTGTTTTCCAGCATGACTCACAAAGCACCACAGACTCATTTATGGAACACTCTGGTTAACCCAAGTCTGCTTCCTCACCAAAATGCAACAGCAAAATGACTTTTAATATGCTTTTCTGGAAAGGTACTAAGTTTTTTGTCCCTTAAAGGCTTTTTTGACAAATGTGTGTGTGTGTGTGTGTGTAAACAAAAATTAAATTTGCTATTTTGAGGGGCTGGAGCGGTGGTTCAGTGGTTAACAGTGCTCGCCTGGCATATGCAAGTATGTGGGTTCAAACCCCAGCATCACATACACAACCAAGTGTCCAAGCAAGGAAAGCCACATGAAGAACTAAATAGGGTTGATTCTGTCTTTCACTCTCTCTGTCACTCTCTTAAAAAAAAAAAATTGCTGTTTTGATAGCTTTATACCCTCTCATCCATTTGAAAGAAATCCCCAAAGCTTATGATAGGTTAAAATTTTAGTCTAAATCCAAGCTGTTAACTCACAGTAGGACAAGTGAGTGTTTATAATTTTCATACTTATTTCTCAGAGGAAATCCTGAAAGCAGACTGTTTTCATGGGTCAAACTTATAAACTTACTTTAGATGTTCACCAAATGTAGTAGTTATTCGATAGATGGCAGTTTTCAGTGATGCTCTGAATGCAAATCTTAATGTTTTATAAGAAGTGTCCACAAGGCTTCCTGAAATCCGGGGTGGTTTACTGGAAGCATGAGGAAGCTTGAAGTACTTGTCAACAGCCTAGACCAACAAAAAAAAGAAAACACATCAGTTGAGCTTATCTAGAAAGTCAACTTAGCCCAACAAATAATGAGATCTTATTTTAGATAGAGACACACAATCCACAGACTTGGGTTCTTATTGTGAAACAGTGACAAATTTGAAAAACAACGCAGTGAAGAGACTCGGCAACTCCAGCAGACGTCCAGACCTGCCCTCTAAAGGGAGCTGTAACGCAAGGGCCTTAAAACTGCAAAGATGGGAAGCAAAACACTGATATCTGTTAAAGGTGGGTGACTGGCAAGAATGCATTTATTGCTCTACATCATTAGCTATACGGGAAATGCAAATCAAAACTTCAATGAGACACCACCTCACTCCTGTTAGAGTGGCAAAAATGAAAAATTTGAACAACAACAGATGCTGGAGGGGCTGTGGGAAGAGAGCAACACTGTCACACTGCTGGTGGGACTGCAAACTGGTTCAGCCACTATGGAAAGCAGTGTGAAGAATCCTCAAAAAATTAAGGATGGAACCACCTTACGACCCAGCTATCCCACTCCCGGGTATTTTCCCAAAAGAGTTAGAATCAGCATATTATAGTGATGTGGCTTCCTCAATGTTTATAGCAGCTCAATTTACTATAGCTAGATTATGGAACCAACCCAGATGCCCCTCACTCTCGACGAGTGGATACAAAAACTTTGGTACATATATACAATGGAATACTACTCGGCCATTAGAGAAGACGATATTATGGCTTTTGATATCAAATGGATGGAGATGGAAAGAATTATGCTTAGTGAAGTATCCCAATCTCAGAGACTCAAGGGCCAAATGGTTTCTCTCATCTGTGGATGCTACAATACATCGGGAAGCAGTATGTTAGACGGCTAAGTTAATAATAACTTCAAATTGTATGATTCTCAACGCAAGAGGGAGATGACTCCCTAGGATACTTGGAGGCGTAGGGTTGGGGACAGCAGGGGAGGGTGTAGGAAGAACACCTAGGAGACTGGAGGGTGGGAATATGGGAGAATCACCTCAGAAGGAGATCTCTATCCTCCACGAGATATCCATTTAACTCAGGGGTTCTTCTGGGGGAACAGCAACATGGGGAACCCAAGCTGGGTATCCATGATATGGCATTAGCCCTGGATAACTAAGTATATATACATTGGTTATTGAATGTTTGATAATGTTTCCCCCTCCATTGTATCTCTATATCCATCTAATTAAAAAAATGAATAAAAAAAAGAATACATTTATTATGGGTCTCAGCAAAAACAAAACAAAACCCATAAAGTTACTTGCTGACCTACTTTATCTCCCTTTTCAATTCTAGATAAGACATCCATGAATATAAATAGTTGGGGCAAAAGTGACAATTCACAAGTGAAACTGATTTTACTTACAGTTTTACAGTTAGAAATAGAGAATTAAAAATATCTTTTAAATGTCAAAGGAAAATAGATGCAATTTTTAAATTATATAGCTACGTTAAGAGAAGGGAGTGGTAAGCTGGGTATGGTGCCACACGCCTGTAATCCCACTGGCCTGGGACGCTGAGGTAGGAGTATCACAAATTCAAAGCCAGCTTCAGCAATTCAGCAAGACCCTGCCTCAAAATAAAAAATAAAAAGCAAGGGCTGGAGTGGTGGCTCAGGGGTGAGAGTGCTTATCTGACATGAGCAATGTCCCAGGTTTGAACCCCAGCACCACATATACAACTAAGTGTCGGAGAAGCAAAGGGCAGATGAAAAAAACAAAATTGATTCTCTCTTTAAAAATAAATAAATAAGGGGCTGGAGCCACCGGTGGCTCGGGTGTTACGGCACTTGCCTGGTATGCATGAATACGTGAGTTCAAACCCCAGCACCACGTACACTACGAAGTGAATGAAAGTCACATATATAAATGAATGAATGAATGGGCTGGGATGTGGCTCAGTGGCTAAGCACCCCTGGATTCAATCCCTGGTACCAAAGAGAAAAAAGAGAGATAAAGATGACGTATAGGGGCTAGAGCAGCGGCTCAGTGGTTGCGGTGCTTGCCTGGCATGCACAAGGACCTGGATTTGAACTCCAGCACCATGTACACAACAAGTGTTGGAGAAACAAAGGTCAGATGAAAAACTAAATAAAGTTGATACTCTTTTTCTCACTCTCTCTCTTTCTCATTCTCTCCCATCTTAAAAAAAAGATGAAGCATAAGCATATTAATCTATTATTGAAAAAAACGTCTAAAGTGACAAGAGATAACAGTACAAGCATATCATTTACAGTTATGGATGTAATCGCCAAAAGAACTGAAAACAAAAGAAATTAAAATTACCTCTGTCTTCTGGTATCCTGTCTAAAGGGCCTGGCCCCCAATGATTTCAGTCAGTCTCTCCTAGTCCATAGACCTGGTATTTTACTCTACCTAGGAGACAAACCTCAGCCTGGGGGCTGAAGTGGTGGCTCAGCGGTTACTGCGTTTGCTTGGCACGCATGAGTACACGGGTTCGAACCCCAGCACCATGTACACAACAGAGTCTCGGAGCAGCGAAAACCATATGAAAAACTAACTAAAAATTGATTCTCTCTTTCTTTCTCTCTCTCCCTGTCCCTCTCTC
This sequence comes from Aplodontia rufa, assembly GCA_004027875.1. Lineage (NCBI taxonomy): Eukaryota > Metazoa > Chordata > Mammalia > Rodentia > Aplodontiidae > Aplodontia > Aplodontia rufa. The sequence goes on along the minus strand of PVKS010005595.1, from coordinate 13,818 downwards.
TTTAAAAACAAACAAACAAATAAAACAAGCAAAAACAAAAAAACACCTCAGCCTGGAGAGGAGAAGGAGCAAATAGCAGCAGAGGATGGATCTGACTGGTTTTCAAACCTTTCACCCAAACCTTCTCATGTTGGTCCTGACCCTTCACCCTTAGTTCTAGAGGTACCCCATGCTTTTCCCACTGCCAATCTGGGATTTTTACTTCTGGGATCTGCTAGGCAAGTCATCTCAGCCACCTGCTTTCCTGCCTCACAAACTGTGCTGCTGTTGCTTCCTTACCTGTTTATGGATTTATGTGTGTTAATAACAGTCCTTTACCATAGTTTGATAGAGTTTTGGGGAAGAAACAAACCTTGATGCATGTGTTAGTATGGCATCTTAACTTCATTTCTTCTTTCACAACAAGACAGCATTGCCCAAGACTGGGACATACTTGAGATAATTGCAGGCAATATGAGGGGTGGTATTCAGAGAAATACTCAAGCGGTGTTAAATAACGCTAAATCAAAATGGAAAACTTTTCTTTCTTACACTCCCCACCCCACCCAGTGCCAGGGATTGAACCCAGGCCCTCCCACGTTAGGCAAGTGCTCTACCACTGAGCTACACTCCCAGCCCACTGCACACCTTCTGATGAACTCTCTGTATACCAGGAAAAATGGGCATCATCATTTACCACCTGGATCCAATGGACTGTTTTTAATTTTTTTCTTTCCATTTTTTTTTTTTAAAGACAGGAAGTGAAAGAGGGAAAGAATCAATTTTATTTATTTTTTTAATCTGGTTTTTGTTTTTCCAACACCTAGCTGTGTATGTGTTGCTAGGGTTTGATCTCCAGTCCTTGTGCACATCAGGCAAGCGTTCTACCACTGAGCTAGCACTCTAGTTTCCCATTTTTAATTTTTACAGTCTAAAGTTATTTAGGGTTTGATTCCCAACATCACAAATTTTTGTTAAATTTTGAAAAATCACTTTCAGAAGTAAAACTGACAGGATAATGTAAGAACTTTATAGAAATTTTAAGAATAGAAACATAGCAAACACAAATTTTTATTTCGTGTTTTCCACGTTTTAAAGACATGTACATCTGAAAGGACAATGTCTTTTGAACATAGCTAGCTGCCATACATAAGCCTGAACACATCTATTTGGTAAATACTGCTTTGAAATTGAAGATATAGCTCTAACAGATTCTAGTTCAATACTCCTAGTTCTTTTTCTTGCATTTGTACCTTTACAATGCAATCCTTTTGAAAAGTTTTGACAGCTCAGAAATTTGCTCAAGAGAGCACAGCCATTGTCTTTGCATTATAACTGCAAAATGTTTTCATTCTTAGGTTTAGAAATACAAATTTAAATAATGGATCCAGTGACTTCTTTCACTTCGATATCATCTCTTTCCTTAGTATCTGCACACACACCTTCCTCCAACATTTATCCCCTTATCAACTCTATCAATTTTGGTGCACAAATATCACAGAAGATGAAGGAATACTATCATGTGTTCTCTTAGCAGAATAGATGATTCAAGCTATTATTTAAAATATTGTGAAATGAAGTTTTTCTTGTTGAATGACTTACTAGATGAGAATACCACATATATTGTCTCCTTAAAAATATTTGTCATCAACTCCTGAGTTTGAAGGAATGTATCTAGAATATTATCATCTGAAGGATTGATTCATAGAGTGAAAATCTTTCACGATCAATTTCACTGCCATCGTTCAAGCTTAGAGCTGTATGCTGTCCAATTCAATAACTACTAGCCACATGTAGCTATTGAGCATTTGAGATGTGAGAGGTCTGAACACTATAAAGTGAAAAAAATATACAACAGATTTCCAAGATTTAGTGTGAAAAAGAACATACAATACCTCATTATATGATAAAATTACATTTTAGATCTTTACTGGGTTAAATAAAAGGTTATCAAAATTAGTTTCACCTGTATTTTTTTTTTTTAAAGAGAGAAGGACAGTGAGAGAGTGGTAGACAGAGACAGAGAGAATCAATTTTTATTGAGTTGTTCACACGGCTTTTGTTGCTCTGACACTTAGTTGTGTACATGGGTGCTGGGGTTTGAACCCATGAACTTGCGCATGCTGGGCAAGTGCTGTAACCACTGAGCCACTGCTCCAGCCCCTGATAGGATCTTTTTAAAGGGACTATGGACTTGTATTCTATTTGTAGCAAGTCAAACTAGTTTTCCTTTTACAATAGTGATATAACAACTTTTTTTAAATTATTTTATGCTGGGGCTGGAGCAGAGGCTGAGCAGTTACTGGCACTTGCCTGGCATGTGTAAGGACGTGGGTTTGAACCCTCAGCACCACATACACAACAAAGTTTTGAAGCAACAAAAGCCACATGAAAAATGAAATAAAATTGATTCTCTCTCTTTAAAATTTTTTTAAAAATTTTTATATTAAAAATGAATGATTTACCTTACTTTATTTGGTATTAGGGACTGAACCCAAGAGTGCTCTACCACTTAGCCTCCAGAGTCACTGGGATTACAGTAGTACAACACCACGCCCAGCAAAAATGAATGATTAAAAATACTAATAAGACTAGGTGAATAAAACATGATTAACTTTATGACAAAAGTATGTAGTGAGATACAGTTATGGCAAAATTCATGAAGGCAATATATGAACAACTTAAATGGAGGAAACAATGGTTTATAATATTCAATGAAAAATTTACAATTCCAAGGTCTTACCTTTTGGCTCTTCTAGAAGCCTAAAGAGGGGCTGTTATTATGAAAACCAGCATATTTATATTACACATAAACTTACATAAGTTCATATTTGTTATACATAAACTTACACTTACATACATTCACACATGAACAAAAGCCAAAAAAAAAAAAAAAAAAGAGAAAACTCTGCTCTCTGAATTTTATCTATCAATGTCATTAACAAGTATCCACTGTGCAAAGCTTGAAATTCCCTGGTCTCATAAGTAGTTAAAACAAAGGATTACTCCAATCAAGACAGAATCCCAAAGAGAAATATTAAGGATAAGAGCTAGGCTTTGTGACTAACAATGATGATGACAGAGCAGCTCCTCAACCTCAGCACTACTGACATTTTCGACTGGGTAATTCTTGCAGGGCTATCCTATACATTACAGGATGTTTAGCAGCATTTTGGTCTCTACAAAACAGACACGAGTGGCAGTCCCCTAGCTGTGTAAATCAAAAGTATCTCCAGACATTGCCAAACATCTCCTAATAGGATGAAATGGCCCCTGGTTGAGAACTACTATTATAGGGAATAATTACAGTAATAGTGATGATGGTGATGATGATAGCTCAATTTATTGATTGCAACTATTGCCTGCCAGCAATTGAGTTAAATGTTTATATATATATAAAATCTCATTTATTTATTTCTTTATGTTTTAAAGAGAGTGGGACAGAGAGAGAAAGAGAGAGAGAGAGAGACAGAGAGAGAGAGAGAACTAATTTTTATTTAGTTTTTCATGTAGCTTTTGTTGCTCCAAGACTTTGTTGTGCATGTGGTGCTGGGGTTTGAATTCATATACCTGTGCATGCCAGGCTGCTGAGCCACCGTTCCATTTAAATAATAATTTGCTAATGAAGCCACACATAAAATCTAAAAAGTACTTGCTGCATTTTGCTTAATTAGATGCTTTTATAACAATAATACCTGCTATTTACATCATATACCTAACACCCACTAGATACCATTCTAGACCTTTTATAGATGCTATTGCTAACCCTCATAATAACTCTGTGAGCTACTAGAAGTTGCGAGTTATCCCTAATCTAAAAATCCAAAATCCAAAACATTCTAGAATCTCAAATGCTTCAAAACCCAATATTTCCCAAAATCCATAATTTGTATTCAAAATTTGAAACACTTTTAGTTCAAGCATTTCAGACAAGGGAGGTTAAACCGTATTTCCATTTTACAGATGAAGAAAGTTAAATAAACCACTCCACTTGGTCACTCAGAAAATAGTGAATCCCTCCTAGAGGTGAACTGGGCACCTGTCTGACACTGTCTTCTAGACTGCCTGCTTGCTGTGTAGACAGAAACACTTAAAAACAAACAAAAAAGCTTCCTGTTAATAAACTGAAAGCTCTTTCCTGCTATATGAGAATTCTGTCATACAGCAGAGTAATGATGACTACAAAGTAATGAAAGCTAACATTTACTGAACATTTAACATGGATCAGGTACCCGAGTGCTTTACAGAAATGGTCTCATTCATTCTTCACAACCACATGAGCTAACAGCTATCATCATCCCCATTTTCCAGATACAGAAACTGATGTTTAGAGGTGACCATATTTATTGATTTAATAATGTACCTTTTTTTCTTTCACATTTTATATTTTCTGAAATGGAAGTATATCTTTCAATTAATGGAAACTCAGATTCAAAGAAATATGGTAAATGTCTTTTCTAAGACTGCACAAGTCAGTACTAAGAGTTAGAATTCAGATATGTCTGTCTGACTGCAGATCTCACACTTTGGCACTTCTACCATACTACCATTCCATCTTAAGAAAGGAGCTAAATGGGCTGGAAAAGTAGCTCAGTGGTAGAGCCCTTGCTTGGCCTGTGTAAGGTACTGGGTTCCCTAGCACCGCAAAAGAAAGAAAGAAGGTTAAAAAATGCACACCTCTGTCAATTCCTCAAACCTGATATGGTGGACTGCTAAGGACATGGGGTCCAAAAATCTGGTTTATAATTCTGACTCAATTATTTATTGAATATGATCTTAAATAAACCATACCGATATATAGTCTTTCTGACAGTGACTAATCACACAAAATAAGCCTTGTTCTAAACTCATGGAGATGCTACAAAAATTTTTATAAAGCATTTCTTTTGGAGTACTACACAAATGTTAGGCCAAGGAAATAGACTATGACTTCTAGAATACTGGTCAAGTCCCAAAGCTTGGCCCCTCAAGAATGCTCCTTTTTCCTTTTTTCTTCCTTCTAACCCCTATACCCTCAAGAAAGCCCTTAATAACCTCAAAAGTCCCTTTCTTTCCCCTACTTGCAAGTCTATCTTAGATTTACCTGTTATGTTCTCTGATCATTCTGCATTTCCATACACTGTGGTCTTATTACAAGTGTAGTTAGTTCTTGGTATTAACTGTTTTACAGTGTGTAAGCTCCAAAAGGGCAAGCACCAGGTCTTTTTCCATTCTATACTTATCCCATGCTAATAGCTTAATAATTAAATATTCACTGGGTGAAAGAACCTGTGAATGGCATAAAGCTAAACTTCCATATGCCAAGGAGACTGAAATCTGACCTTTGGATGATGAGGCAAAATATATAACAGGGCTGATCTACATCAACATAACACTGACTTTAAAAAAAAAACAACAAGGCTTTCTGAAATATTTAAAATATTTTCTGAAGATGAAAAAGTACTGAAGATGGATAGTGGTGAACACTGCTACAGAACTACCCACTGAAAAAATGCAGGAAAATGGGAGGGACAGAGAGAGGGAAAGAATCAATTTTTTATTTAGCTTTTCATGTGGCCTTCATTGCTCCTATATTCCGTTGTGTACATGGTGCTGAGGTTTGAACCGTGTCCTCACACCTGCCAGACAAGTGGTGTTAACTGCTGAGCCACTGCTCCAGCCCCAGGAAATGGTATATTTTATATTAAGTATATTATACAACAATTAATTTTTTATTAAAGAATGCTTTTATCATTTTGGTCCCCAACCTTTTGTTTAAGGACCCTTCTTAAAAACAATAAAAAAAAAAATCATGAACATCCTCAGGATACTAGTTGTTTTCCATCCACTGTTGGAGGAAATATGTAACCAGCGTGAATTCAGAAATACTTTCAGAGATAACCAAATCATGGCCTGTGATTCTTCTGACATGGGACTAATATCCAGAATTTACAAAGTACTCAAAAAATTTAATATTAAAAACACTAACAACCCAATCAATAAATGGGCCAAAAAGCTAAACAGAAACTTCTCAAGAGGAAATTGAGCTAGCCAATGAATACATGAGAAAGTGTTCTAAATCACTAGTAATCAGAGAAAAGCAAAAAAATCAAAACTACATTAAGATTTTACCTCACTCCAGTCAGATTGGCAAAAATGAAGAATATAAACAATAACAGATGCTGGAGGGGTTGCGGGGAGACAGGACTACTAGTACACTGTTGGTAGAACTACAGACTAGTACAGCCACTCTGGAAAGCAGTATGGAGAATCATCAAAAAATTAGGGATGGACCCACCATATGATCCAGCTATCCCTCTTCTGGATATTTTCCCAGAGGAGTTAGAATCAGCACATTACAGCAACACAGCAAAATCTATGTTCATAGCAGCTCAATTTACAATAGCAAAACTATGGAGTCAACCCAGATGCCCCTCATTTGATGAATGGATCCAAAAACTGTGGTATATATACACCATGGAATTCTATTCAGCAACAGAAATAACGAAATTGCAGCCTTTGAAGGTAAATGGATGGCAATGGAAGAAAAGTTAGCCAAACCCAGAGAATCAAGGGTAAAATGTTTTCACTCATTTGTGGAGGCTAGAGCTAAAACCCAGGCCTGTGTGAAAGGTAGTCAACTTCATGTATTAGACCCAACAAAGGCATAGCAACATATAATCTAGGGCCATCATAGATATGTAGGCGGGGGTGGGGGGTGGGAGGAATGGGATGGGTAGGGAGACATTAGAGAGGGATCTGGGGGTAATTCTGGTTTAAGAATATATATAGATCATATTGTTACTTTATATGCATTTATGATTGTACAATAACTCAGCTTTTTAATTAAAAAAATACTTTCAAATGAATTTTAACTAATCAAAACCAAACAGAGGGGCTGGAACAGTGGCTCAGTGGTTACGTGCTTGCCTGGCATGTTGAAGGACCCAGGTTCAAACCCCAACACCAGGTACACAACTAAGTGTTGGAGCAACAAAAACCAGATGAAAAACTAACTAAAAAATTGAAAACAAAACAAAAAACCACATGTAGAAACCTTTGAGAAACAGGTGTAGACCTATTAGGATACACTTTAATTATTTAGCTACGTGGACTCAAGAGCCCCTAATCTCCTAAGGCAGCCTGGCCACTGGTAGAAATGAGTGCTCAAGTTATCTATCACTCCATATCTATAACTAGCCCACTGAATGCTCTGAAGAAGGAAGGGCTCCCTTTTCCTTTCACAGTTTGCCTTTAATGATTCACAGTGAAATGGCTGATGTTATTGATACTGAGAAGTAAAACAAAAGAAGAGAAGAGTCCAGCACAATTGTTCCTTAGTAGCACCCAGGAGCTGGTATTGCACAACTTAAATTACAGAGATACTTAGGATTACTTTCTTCACTAGAGCAAGTATCCCCTTAGATCAAAAAACATAAAACCAAAAACATTTACCACAATCTTACCTCTCAAAATAAAAGGGCCATTTAGAATCATTATAATCATCCATTGCATCAGAACTGTTACTCACTTCAGGCCCCGGAACAGAGGTATTTGTTCACTTAACCTACTATGAAGCAATCCTACAGTCACCCAACAAGCACTGAATAAATACCTGTCACCAGGGACCATATCAGATACTGGGACTACAGAAATGAGACAAGGTCTGTAATAGAAGAGACAATGAAAGTAAAGACAACAATGTGCTACGACAGCAGTTATACAGCTGAGACAGACTAATGGACTAATACGTTCTAGGTAAAGAAGGAAAAAAAGGGAATCACGCACATAGTTAAGAGATTAAGAAAATATATTTTTGGGGAAAACTGAATAGTCCATGATGGTAAAGCAGAGGGCTCATGTGAAAAACAGCAGAGTCAGAACATGAAGGACCTCAGTGAAGAGTAAGGAGAGGGGGCTGGAGCGGTGGCTCAGCGGTTATGGCGCTATCCTGGCAGTGCAAAGATGTGGGTTCAAACCCCAGCACCAGGTATGCAACAAAACCAGATGAAAAACTAAATAAAATTCTCTCTCTCGCTGTCCCTCTCTCTTTAAAAACAAAAACAAAAAAAGTGAGTAGAGAAAAAAAGCCACAGTAATAGCTCAGAGTGCCAAGATCCTGAAGAAAACTGAGGCAGGTAAGGAGGGCAAAAGAAGAGACGAGTGGCAGATTCAAGATCGAGTTTTATTTACCACATATGGATGCAGCTAAAAACACGAAAAGACAAGAAGTTGAAAGAATTAATAACAAATGACAGAATCTAATCTGGAGAAGGAAAGACATTAGCCAGGAAGGAGCTGGAAAACAAAGAACATGGAATAAAGGAACTAGAAAAATTGATTAGATCAATATAAAAAGAGTTGGAAATGTGACTCAGTGGTTAAGCACCCCTGGTACCAAAAATAAAAAAATTTGGTCAGATCAAAGAAATTACACAGTAGAAAAAAGGCATGAGGACTGTGTTTGGAACAAGGGTTCTACACACTGGAGACTAGGGGTAAAACTAGTGGTAAAATTTTGGGTATATGGAACAAAAATGACATATTTAATTTCACTAAGCTCTAAAATAATGTTGCATTTGACTGAATTATGAGTACAGGCACCATAGTACCATTAGCAGTACTGTGACTTAGACTAACAGAAATCACCAGTATCTTCCTATTACATTACTATTGCTACAGTTACCTGGAAATACCACCTAGCCATGGCTCCAGCCTCCCCCCTCCTTTAAAAAAAATGACATTATTAGACTCACTGACAAATCTATTTAATGCAATTAAAATGCAATGTCCCTCTCTTTTATTTTTTAAGAGAGAGGGACAGTGAGAGAGAAAGAATCAATTTTACTTAGTTTTTCACATGGCTTTCGTTGCTCTGAGACTTTGCTGTGTAAGTGGTGCTGGGGTTTGAACCCATGTACTTGCACATGCCAGGCAAGCATTCCAACTGCTAAGCCACTGCTCCAGCCCCTCTAACTTTTTTTTTTTTTTTTAAGAGAGAAGGACAGAGAGAGAGAGAGAGAGAGAGAGAGAGAGAATCAATTTTTATTGAGTTTTTCACATGGCTTTCGTTGGTCTGACATTTAGTTGTGTACATGGGTGCTGGGGTTTGAACCCATGTTCTTGCGCATGCCAGCTCCGTAACCGCCGAGCCATGGCTCCAGCCCCTCCCAAACCTCTTTTAAACACCCCAAAATAAGCCTCTTTGCCTCTTTCTACTTAGCCCCTCAAAAGTAATTTCCTTCCCAATTCCTCTTTGCTTCTAATCAACTATGAAGGACATGGAGGTAGGGTGAAAAGTTTTTTTTTTTTTTTTTTTTTTAGAGAGAGAGAAAGAATCAATTTTATTTAGTTATTTTAGTTTTTGATGCTCTGACACTTCATTGTATATGTGGTACAGAAGTTCAAACCTGCATTCTTGTGCATGTCAGGCAAGTGCCATAACCACTGAGTCACCGCTCCAGCCCCGAAAATGGTAATTTTGATGTAGAAAATTTCCAGAGTAATGTGATCATGTGAAATCAATTCAGTCAGTTTCAATCAGTGTTTTTTCTTTATTCACCAAGTGAAACACAGGGGTAAATGAATGACACAATAAAGGGAAGTTAAGTACTGTGCCAGGAATCTTGTTTCTGTTACACATACACACATGCTCTGAGCTGAATATAAATAAACATACTGCATATCATGGTCCAAAAAGTTTCAGTGGTACAATTGTTCTCCTTCAAGAAAGAATCCTATGGGTAGTAGGGGTCAGGGATGGATAGGGATAGGACAAGATGGTAGGTAAGTTCAGGAAAAATAACAGGATGTGGATCTGCAGCTTTTCTAGCTTTACTATACTGCTAATGCCCTGCAATCAGACCAGGTTCAATCCCAGGTCTTTCATCTATGAGACTTGCATGTGAGGGCTAACATTAAGTCACTAAATTTCTAAGTCTCCCTCATCTGTAAAGCAGGGCTACAGTACCTCCACTCTGCTTACTTCGAAAAATAGTAAGGGAGGACTGATAGACAACATGCTCAAGTCATGGTTGCACTGCTGTATGCTTAGACAAGTCAAATAGTAGAAGGAAAATACTGGAAAAGTATCCATGTGGACATACGCATCTCAAATAACATATCTGAGAAAGTGGGCACAAAAATTAAAAAAAAGAAAGAAAAAGAAAAATCACTGGTTTTGATGAGTAAAGCTTTCTAAGAGGTAAAATGAGTTTCAAAGAAAAGAACTGTGGAGGATGTTTTCCCTAAATCTTAAATGACTTCCCAAGAACAAAGAGACACCAATTGTTATCCTTCAGGCCTGGTTCAGCATCACGTCCTACAGAAAGCTTACCACACTCCCCAACCACTATTTCTAAGTCTCCAACATTCAGTGTTCATACACTGGTATACTAATACAACTAATATTATAAATTGGTTTAAAATGCATCACCCAACACCAAGCTAGGAAAGGAAGCTTAATGGAAGCAAGAAGATCAAGTTTTATTCTGCATTTCTCTAAGTGCAAAAAAAGACCTATAAATAAAACAACACCTGGCTTGGGCATGGGCATCCACTGGCCTCAGCTCTTGAGCCTCTGGCCAGTAGAGAACTTATTTAATTACAGGTCACTCTGAGTAGCTACAAAGTGTATAAGGATCTAAACTAACACTAATGAAAAAAACTCCAATATTCTAAAATTATTTGTTTTAATATCAGAGGTATATCCTGAAGGTTTTAATATGTTCTTTTTATTTTTTTCCTATGAAATTAACACAATTAAAAGTTTTCTCTTCCTGTTCTTTCTCTTTTAGATTGTAATATCCTAAGGGTGAGAAATTATCTTAATTTCCAACATATTTGATTACTTAATAAATGTGATATATAAGAAACAGAAAACCTGGGGAGGTGAAGGAATAATCTCTCCCCACACCCAATACATAAACTGCTTACCTCCTGCAGAGTTAACAAAGTAGTAAGGATAGCTGGTAGTGTAGTCTGGACAACTCCAAATCTATCTTCTACAAATGACGCTGCTACCAAATGAGATAGAGCTCAAGGAAGAAAGAGAAAAGTTCAAAGTGAATCAAAATTAGGCAAATTTATCTGCATTACATCCATCTGAAACAATACTAATATTCTAAATATTTAAAAAAATACAAATAAAGAGGGGCAATTCAATACCAAAAATGGGTAGAAGATGGGAACCACCACTGAAAAAGCATTCAACTACCTTCGTCATGAATAAGCAGACAAAGCATCTGCTTTACTTCTGTTAGGAAAAAAATTTTAATAATATTGAGTTGTAGCTGGGCATAGTGGTACATACCTATAATCCCAGCTACTAAGGAGGCTGAAGGCAGGAGGATCACAAGTTCAAGTCTAGCCTGGGAAACTTAGTGAGACACTGTCCCAAATAAAGAATAAAATGGGCTGGAGCAGTGGCTCAGTGGTATTGCACTTGCCTGGCATGCATAAGGACCTGGGTTAGAACCCCAGCACCACATACACAACTAAGTGTTGGAGCAACAAAAACCGGAAGAAAACTGATTCTCAAAAGAAAAACAAAACAAAGGCTGGAGATGTAGCTCAGAAATAGAACACTCCTGGGTTCAAACCCCAATACCAAAATTAAAATGTATTGAGTTGTGATAAATGCTTGAAGAACAAAGTACACAGTGACAACTGTAAGAACACTTTTCATAGATAGTCAGAAAGGTCTCTCTCAGAGACACTTAAGCACAGAGAAGGTAGTAAGGTAGTATCTATAAGATGAAAAGAAATAGTCCTTTTGGCAAATAGGGTGCTGGGGATTGATCCCAGATTCACATGTCGGTCAAGCTCTCTACACCGAGCTACACCCCTAGCTATTTCCTTCCTTTCCCATTTTATTTTGAGACAGAGTCTTGCTAAATTGCCCAGCCTGACCTTAAACTTGTAATCCTTCTGCCTCAGCCTCTCAAGTAGCTGTGATTACAGGTATGCACATTGGTACCAGACAAGAAGCAATTCCTTAACAACCAAGTTTTCATATTTAATATAAGTTAATATAAGTTTAAAATAATCCATTGGGGCTGGAGTGCTTGCCCGGCATGCGCGAGTACACGAGTTCAAACCCCAGCACCCACATACACAGTTAAGTGTCAGAGCAACGAAAGCCATGTGAAAAACTCAATAAAAATCGATTCTTTCTCTCTTTCTCTCACTGTCCTTCTCTCTTTAAAATAAATAAATAAATAATCTATTGGTCACTTTTTTTGAAGTACAGAAAGGCATGGATGAATCCCAGACTCAATTTCTCTGCTTACTTACAAGAAAATTTTTGTCCAAATCAAAATACACCTAGGACTGGGCTACAGCTCAGCAGCACAGCTTGCCTAGCATGCACAAGGCCTTGGGTTCAATCCCCACCAGTGCAAACAAAACAAAACAACAACAAAACAACTTAAATATCTAAGAAAAAAGTGATCTACATGAAACAAAGATATAAAAATGTACCTGAAAATACAAAGATTGAGATCAAAGTCTAGAAATGACTTTTCAATGATTATACTTCAATATTTAGCAGATAATCAAAATCACAGCTTAAGTTCATGGATATTACTTACCTTCTAATGCCCAAATATGCATTTGGGCATCTGAAAACACAGCCTGAATACAAGCCTCTGGATGCTACAAATAAAACAAAAATATTAAAAGAATTTCCCATGGGCAAAAACTACTATGGTATTTTACCAATTGTACAGACTATTAAGAATTAAAATCTGAAATAAACTCTTATACAATATGATTTAACTACAACAAAGCATTTTTGCCACCAACTTATTCTGTGACCCTTCCAAAGTCTCTAAATCACTATGTCCCTCAGTTTCTCATTTAAAATAAGTCATGTGTTGAACCCACCTCAGAAGATTAGTACAAAGATTACTTATGAGAACAGTTATAAAAGCACTTTTTAAAACATAAGCTCTGTTTAAACACATATTACCTCTCTTAAATTGTCTACTTTTAACTCTACTCCAAAGAAAATCACCCCAACTTCTTTAACATACCAAGGTAAGATAGAGTGGAGCAACAATTGTCCCACTTAAACCCTGGCTTTGGCTACATACTCAATGAAGACTATGAAGTAAAACAGAATAAGCTATTAAGTTACATTTCTCTACATCAAACAACAGTGTGTCTTTTAGTCCCTATTATACAATAAATCCACTTGCAAAATTAAAATCAAAGTAGCCCAAGGGAAAAGGATATTATAGTTAGCATCAGCTCTGTAACTTATTTGTTATGAGCCTCAGGTTTCCTCCAGGACCAAAAGACCTATATCTCTTAGGAATGCTGTTAGAATTCTAACAAAGGAAATTAAATGAAAGAGCAAAACACAAACAAAAAACATTCAAGGTTTTCTTCCACTCCTTCTGAAACCAAGCACTGAAGTAAAACTTTAGACACTCCTCATCTTCTTGGTGAAGGATAAGACATCTTCCTCTAATAGAGAGCCCAATGTGGATGCTTTTTTTTTTGGCAGAGGTGATTACTAGTTGGGTGGATCTTGCCTAGAAAAGGCAGTTTCACAGTGATGCACACCTATGATCCCAGTGACTCAGGAGGCTGAGGCAGAAGGATCATGAATTTGAGGTCTGCCTCAGCAACTTTGAGAGACCCTTCAAAATTTAATTTATGTATGTATGTATGTATGTACGTATGTATATATGTGTGTATATGTATACATATACATGTGTGTGTGTATATACACGTGTGTGTGTGTGTGTGTGTGTGTATAGTTTCTTTTAGAGAGAGAAAGAGAGAGTATTTTTTTTTCATCTGGTTTTTATTTTTCCTTATTTAGTTGTGCATGTAGTGCTGGGGATCAAACCC
>PVKS010005594.1:0-83975 GCA_004027875.1 Aplodontia rufa | reverse complement strand
TAGGAAGCTCTATCCAGTCACTGATCCTGCCGCCAGACAGTGCACAGGTCCGGGAGGTGTCCTCGCCAGTACGCTGTCTTTAAAGCTGTGCGGGATTTTTTCCCCCCTGCAGAAGGGACTCTGGCAGGCGGGAATGTAGGCTGGAGAGTGCAAATGCCTGCCGGCGGACCAGCCGGTGGGCGCCGCCGCGGGTGCGCGGGACAAAGAATTCCTGTTCGCTCGTAGGTCTCTATTCCCCAAAACCAATGCTGAGATCAGAACTGGTGATTCATAATGCCATTTCCCAAAACGCACCTTAAAAAACTGGTAAGAAGCCGGAGATATCCTGATCAGTCATGGGGGTGCAATGGAAGCCTTTTGTCTTCAGATCGCCATCTTGAAGAGTCTTTGGGACACTTCTTTAAATATATATTAAGAACTTTTATCAATAAGTAAACATTGAATACATGGTAAATAGTTGATGTTCTAGATTTCATTATATTATAACTAAAAATGGGATTTGAAGGTTTGATGCATTTTCAAAGTCATTCTCTAAAGATTTAATAAGCTTTCTGGCACGTATTTTAAATGGTGTACTATTGATTGAAATGGTAATCATAAGACCTATTATAGCTCTGAATCTATTATCGAGTACCTTTGTGACCTTGAGCCTATGACGGGATTAGTATCTGTTCTAACTCTGAAAAGATTCTCCTATCATTTTCTGTTCCTCCCAATTAATCTTCTCTCATTTAGTCTGCAACAACAAATTCAAAATGGTCCTCATGACTCTCTTTTATTTTTAAGAAAGGAGACAGGGAGATAGGGAGAAAGAGAGAGAATCAATTTCATTTACTTTTTATTCATCTGGCCTTTTTATCTCTGATATTTAACTAAGTTGTGTATTTGGTGCTGTAGTTTGAACCTGGTTCCTTGCATATGCCAGGCAAGTGTTCCAACTGCTGAGCCAGTGCTCTAGCCCCATAACTCTCATTTTTAACCCCATTGAGTCCTCTATTCTCTTATAGTCCAATTTGCACTGAGGTGCCTTTGGTAATTTTCTACCACCTAAAGCTAAAATGCAAAATCAGTCTGCCATAAAAAACTATAATTTGACCCGTAGATTTATCTGTCATTAAATCTCCTACTTCTCTATGTAATTTTATTTACTATTTCCACAAATATATGATCCTACTACACTTATTCAAGCTTTTCCCACAGTGTGGAGCACTCTCATGAGCTATTTCTCATCAACAAAGCCTTCATGACCTTTCCCAAACCCCAACCTATTCCAAAATGTGTTCCAGAATTAATCTTTTCTCATTATCATTACATAATAATTTTAATCCCTCAATTATAATGTCCAGTGGATGGCAAAGTGGTTAAAGGACTATACCCATGAGTCCAAAAAATATGATTTCAAATCTTGGATGTACCACTCACTAAGATATATAAATCTGGGCAAATTGAATACACTTCATGGAGAATACAAACATCAATTTCACTATGATGAGAGTCATGAAGGAGGGACATACTTATGGTATAACAGCAGCATTAAACAGAAGAATCTAATACAGTTTATAGAATAAAAAGCCACCAGTGTTGTTATTTACTGTTATGGATTGGATGTTTATAGTCTTCCCCACTCTCAGATTCATATGTTGAAGCCCTAACCCTCAGTGTCTGATTTGGATATGGGGTCTGTAAGTATGGAATTAAGGTTAAATAAGATCATAATGTTAGAGCCTTGATCCAATAAGATCAATGTACTTATAAGAAAAGACACCAAAAAGCTAGCTCACATTCTCTCTCATTCATATTCTCTCTCTCTCTCTCTCTCCCCTCCACCTCCTCCTCCTCCTTCCTAAACATATGCACTGAGGAAAGGCCATATAAAGACTAACCAAAGAAAGAGCATTCACCAGAAACTGAACACAGCCAGAATCTTGATACTAGGCTTTTCAGTTTATAAAACTGAAGAAAATAAATTTCTGCTATTTAAGCCACACATACCGTGAGATCTTGTTATGGCAGCCCAAGCAGGCTAGAACACTTACAATTTTTTTACAAAGCAAAAGAATAAATTAAATGAGAAGAAGCATTTGCTTTTATTATTTACCTAGTACACTGAAATTTTTTTCTTCCCTTCAGAATCGACTAGACTTCATCATATGAAGGCCCTACATTTGTCAGGCTCTAGGCAAATTCCTAGTTTACCATGCAAGAAAGATGTATCTATGTTCCAATAAAGATGTGCACATATACATATGTGTGTATGTATGTATGTGTATATAAGTATGTATACACCATTTAGTGGGACTCTTTATGCTTAGTAAGTACTTAATCCATGTTGAAACTTCCTGGTTATTGATTTTCCAAATCAATGAAATGAACAGGTTTCTGTAAGCTAATAGCAAAATAATGTTTTGTAATCAACTACCTCAAATCTCCATGAGTTACAACAACACACATTTATTATTAAATTTTATAGGTTTGCAGGTTGTGTTTTGGTTAACTTGTGTTCTGCTGGATAACTCTGCTTTAGTTCAAAGGTAGATCAAGTTGAGGTATAGGATAAGGTTGAATGAAGAAGATGTATCAACATGCCTCTCATATACCTGTTCTAAAAGCAAATCACCAGTATGCTAAAGCCAAGTCAAATTACACAAAGCACATTTAAAGCCTCTGTTGGAGTCATAGCCATTAATATTCCATTGACCAAAGAACATTACCTCACAGAATCAAAGAAGCAATGATACATATATATCACCCTTAGTAGGAGCATAAAGAGAAGTATTTGTTGAAAAATATACACATACTTTAGAAAGATTCAGGCAAGCTGCGTACGGTGGACACATCTATAATTCCAGCAACTTTGGAGACTGAGGTAGGAGGATCACCAGCCTCAACAACTAAATGAGGCCATGTTGCTAAATAAAATATAAAATGGAATGGGATGAGGCTTAGTTACTGAGCCCCTTGTGGGTTCAATACCCAGTACCACCACCACCACCATCCCCCTGCCAAAAAAAGAAAAAAGAAAGATTGAGACAAGATGATCTCTACATGACAAAAGAAATTAAATATCCTACTGGATGCTGGGAACAAAAAGGTGCCTCTGATAGAGTCTCTGTTCTTAAATGGTTCATACTTTGGAAGTTGTTGAGGAGTTGAGGGATAGACATATAAAGAAATCACTATAATAGAATGAACTACAATAATAATGACAGGGGAAAAATTAATCCTACATAGAAAATTCCAAGCTCTAAGGTATAGCAGAAGTTTACCAGATCAATAAGATTGGAATTTAGGGACGGCAGAATTCCAGGCAAAGGAGAAAATTTGCAAAATCATAGATAGGCAAACTAGAATGGCATAAGAAAAAGAAGCAATATTTTGGATATGGCTAAAGAACAGAATATGTGGGGAAAAAATGTCAAAAGTTGAGGTAGAAAATGCAAGTCAAGTCTTTAAGAATCTTATAAACCAAGCCCAGAAATTTGGAATGTGGAGGCTTTAAAGAATTTTAAACAGGAAAGTGATATATTGAAATATTTACAATTAAAGCTCAACAGAGTGGAAGAATGACTGGAAGGGTGGGATTAGGTAGTGGAGAGGACTGGAAGGGTGGGAGAAGGAGAGTTCCAAGTATGAAACAATAGAAGAATGAACCTAAACAGTAAAAGTTTGAATGAAAATAGGAGGATGTTAAATGATTCATGAAATATAAATTCATACCTTTACTTACTGAATAAGTGCAGAAGCCAGGAATTATTCTACTGCAAATGACAGAATCTCAGCTCAAGTTATTATGAGCAAAAACTAGAAGCTCTCAGAAATAAATGAAAAAAATTAGGTACCACCACAACTCTAAGGACCTTGGGATGTCACATGGAATTTAAAATATTGTTCACATACTTTCTTCCTCTCTCATTGATGTTTATTCACTTAATTCTCTCCCACCACACACATATTTACTCCATACAGAGAAAAACTATGCACATAGAAAACCCTGAATCACATTCTGTTAGCTTTATTACTCTAGAGGAAACTATCTGTCATAGTTTATCTTTAAAAAATAAAAATTAAAACTTTTGAGGAAGATTCTGATTGACCTAACTGAAATCACATGCCCACCACACAAACCAATCTAGTAGCCAGGACACCATGATTTACTCTAAGTGACCCTCTTTGTCAGAAAAATGCAATCTGTTGTCTGTTGGGGAATCACATGAATTGTCATCTAGCCAACCGTATCAATTTGTAACACTTAAAGAGTGGGAAAGGGCTTAGTTGAGAATGACTAGCCAAAAGTTCAAGCTTGGTGACTAGAAGACAGATAGTGTATTGTATTAAGTGGTGTGGAAGAGAAGACAGACTGAAGAGTTGTTTGAGAGATGTTAAGACTTGGTTTCCATGGATCTCTAAAATGGCAATAATCAATAACAACTTAAATGTTTAGTTACTTGTTTTTATTATTTATTTGTTCATTGCAATACTGGGAATTAAACCCAGAAGTGTTCTGCTCTAAGCTGCATCCATAGCCCTCTTTAAAATCATTTATTATTTCATTTACTTATTTTCTTATTTATGGCCTATTTTCTTATTTATTTGTTTATTTTGGAGATTGAACTCAAGGGTGCTCTATTGCTTAGGTACATCCCCCAGTCTGATTTATTTATTGATTTGTTATTTTAAGACAGGGTCTCATAAAGTTACCTAAGTTGGTTTCAAAATTGCCATTCTCCTGCCTCAGCTTCCCAAATTGTTAGGATTATAGGCATACACCACCACATCTGGCAATAACCTTGAAACATTTTCTCCATCAGATTAAGTATATAGATGTCCCCACGTTACAGTTTAAATATGAAGTGAACCTCCAAAATCTCATGTATCAGACAATGTAAGTATTTTCAGAGGTGAAACGATTAGATTATGACAGTTATAGCCTAATCAGTGGATTAATCTACTGCTATCGATTAACTCATAGTAATTGTAGGCAGGTAGGGTTTGGCTAGAGGAGGTGGGTCACTGGGGGCATGCATTTGGGGTATATATTTTGTTCCTGATAAGCAGGGTTCTTTCTCTGCCTCCTTCTTGCCATGTCCTGACTTGATTTCCTCGACCACACCCTTCAGCCATGATGTTCTACATCATCTTGGGCCCAGAGCTATAGACTCAAACATTCACAGACTGAACCTCTGAAACAGGCAGCCATTTTAAACTTTTCCTGATTGTCAGGACTTTTGGTTACAGGAAAAAAATGTTAACTAAAGCACACCTTACTCATGAGAAAGAGACAGAATGTAGCCCATAATTTAATGGCTTTTCCATCTTAACTAAGCACTATCATCCACTATTGCTATAACTTTTACAGTCTAAGATATGAAGCAAAACTGCCATGGACTTCTTTTTCCTTTTTCATAATTTCAGATTCTTTCTTACCATGAATCTTAGCAATCTCAACATACAAATATTTCTTTCCTTACTAAGTTGCTATTTTTCATCTTTTCACTTAAAGGAAAGCACTTTTTGGCTTCTAATTTGCATATATGAATTGCCAGTATCACCACAGTTCCACTTTGGGGTCATTATTAAGTAGAGAAGGGTAACTTGAACACTGCTATACCTCAAAAATCATTTCAATAATCAAAAAGTCTATGAAGTGACTAATTGGCAAGGAGCATACACAAGCAGAAATATAACTCAACACAGGGAGAATTCATAACCCTGGCAGAATGGAGCAAGATGGTGTGAAATTTGAGCCAATTGGAAAGTTTGAAAATATTTCTTGAAATGAATATGGAATGTATTATTTTTACAAAAGAAGAAAATGATGCAGTTTAGATGAACACAACACAACATGTATCTGCCAAAAACAAGAAGGTGTGCTGCCTTGATGACAACTCCAGTCACATAGATTAATAAACTTATGAAGCTTTCTCCTTCCTCAGAGTGTCAAAAGCACTGCTTATTAACAGAAAAATTTCTGGTACTAACTTGGAAACAAATACTTCAAATATTTAGAAACAATTTTTAAGTTACCTTATTTTGGAAAAAAAGTAAGTAACATCACAGTGGTTCTACTGAGTGGTCGTAAATATCTTTGTTCCTTAATTTCTATAAACACATTCCCCAAGGTGAAATGATATTTCCTGAAATTATCTATTTCATGGTTAAATCAGATATTTATAGCAACAGAAAGAAAGAAAACAAAAGTACTGAAGAAGGGGTTTTGCAGTCATTCAACTCAAAGCTGACAATTACCTTGATTTAAGAATAAATAATAAAGCTTAAAGGTTTTATCAGCCCCAAAGTCATCTTCAAGCTGCACAAAATGTTCCTTTCTCCCCATATATATGAAAGTACTTTACCTCTCCTGCCCTATACATTTAGTATTCATAAAATATTCAACATGTTGCTTCTCCTGTCAATAAAAAGTATCTGTTACTGGAAGAAGCAAAATCCATTTTACAAAATGACAAAGAGATTACCCATCATTACTATAATTATTTTTTTTTAAAAGGTACAGAAAGAAAATAGAGTAATGTCAAGCAATTTGAAGATCTGAAGCCATACACTGTGTTTCCTACAGAGGAATTTTAAGATGAGAAATAGACCTTGAGGTTCTTAGACAGGCCTCAGGCAACATGAGAAAAGGTTAACCATTCTGCTAAAAAGCACCATTATCTTCAGAACAACAACTTATCAGGAAGCTTGTAGTGAGTCTCCTTATTTACAGTTATTGGTCCCAGAGGAAGAGCACTTGAGTGTGGGCCATGGTTACTTCAAACTGACTTTGCCAGCAATGATGCAGGAAACAAATGTGTGACAATGTACCATTCCCAGCTCAGAAATTTAGTAAAGACTTTTAGCTTTGAAGAGGTTAGAAGGGGATAGGAAATGAGAGGGAGACACAAGGGAGAAAGGAAAAATAGAGAAAGGAAGTTTAACAGTACTGAGAGATCTTCTACTGTATTCCTAATAAGTAACCAAACAGGAAGCGCATTCAGGAAAACTTAGCTGCCAAAATGGATTGGGAGGCTCAGGAATTATTATCTAGCTCACCAGCCCATTTCATTACCCCACAAGCAATTCTGCAAAATGTGATTCTCAAGAGTCAGTTTTTACTCTCAAATTGGCCCATTTGAAAACAATGAAAAAAAGAAGAAAAAAACTTGCACCTGTCAGAGATTAGTAACAAAAATGTCAAATACCTCCTCTATACACCTAAGATGCCTCCATATTGTTTGGTCACTTATATGACTCTAATATTGCCTTTCTCCATGAAGAAAAGTACCGTGATGAATGGGGGAGGGTAGAGAATTAAACCTTATTTTAGAGCCGTCAATAAATCTATTGTTAGAGATACATGTGAATAGAAAAAGCAGAAGCAATCTTTGTCTTTTAAAGAGGTAGTTTTTCAAAAGGAGAATTACACAAAGTGCTCTGTTTTTGTCAATATGCTGCCAGGTTTTGAAATACTATTTTTCATCCAAACAATAAAAATCCTGACAAGTAAGCAACAGAAAATCACTAATACACTTGCATCTGCATTTCAATCTATACAAATTCTTTAAACAAAACAGCCAAGAAACAGCCTGGCCTAGCAAAATTATGTCATCATTTGGGCCTCAAGTTCAAGATAATTAAGGTACAGAATTTTCCTATTTCCAATGAAATTTTTCAACAAATGTACAAATGAAACTATGAATGAGAAAATGTAGAAAAGTATATAATTATTTCAATAGCATAAATTCAAGAATGCTTTTTTCCACAATTGAAATTAACAAAAAAAAAGCATCCCCGATTCTTTTATTTCTGAAAAGTATAAGAAAACAGGAAAATAGGAATGGGGAGATGGGAAAACAAGGAAAAATTTGTTGTCAGAAAACCCAGATATATATTCTAGCTTATCTATAATATATAGCTGAAAATGGGTCTGAAAGTACAGAGATTATCTATATAATCAAGAGATGATGAAGACCTGAACTAATATGAAAGTGGTAGTGAGAATGGCAAACAATAACAAAACTATACATGATACTGTTGTACACAAAATTAGACTATTAATGAAAAAAATGCAGTGTGCTGTTTAAGCTTTTTCACTGCTGTGATCCAAGATCCTGACCAGAACAATTTTAGGAGGAAAAGTTTACTTAGGGGATCCTGGTTTCAGAGGTATTAGTCTACAGACAGTCAGCTCCATTCCTTGAGACTAGAGGTGAGTCTGAATATCATGGGAGAAGGCATGGCTCCAGGGAGCAGAGAGTGAGAGTCCACTCACCAGATACAAAATGTATACCCCAAAGGCACACCCCCAATGGCCTACCTCCTTGAACCACACCGTACCAGCTATACTTATCACCCGATTAATCTCTCCTGGGATTAATTTACTGATTGGGTTAAGGCTCTCATAACCCAATCATTTCACCTGCCAGAATTTTTGCATTATCTCACATTTTTAATTTGGGGGGAAGACCTTTCATTCAAACCATAACATGTGCTGAATATTTTCCACTTGCCCTTCTTGAAGCATTCTCCACCTTCTTCTCCCTGGTTGTGCTCCAAGAGGTTGACCTCTATGGTTTGCATAAGTGAATTTCCTGACTGGTCAAAGATGAAGGATGTGGGGAATAAGGACAATGCCCCTCCTCCCTTGGTTCCTTCCCTGCCTAGTCCCAAGATGTTAGCTGTTCTACTTAAATCCAAAGCTCTGTCAAGTATCCCTCCCTATATTTAGTGTTCTCTATATCCACTAGTAACCACTTCCTCTGATTTCCATGTCCAGTCTTAGAATGGTAATACTGCTATGTTGTTAGCACCCTAAGTATTTGGAAACATCCCATCTTAATTTCTCTAAATCCCACTCATAATTTTGTAAATAGTTCCTTTATTAATTTACCCAAAATTACCCAATTTCAAGTAAATTATTTGTTTCCAGACAGGATCTTAACTGATACAAGTTAGATTATTCTATAGACCATAAGATACTATATAAAAGGCTCATTTACTCACTTTGTTAGTTGAACAAATTATCTCAGATATGCCTTGTGCATAGAAGATGACTAATAAAATATCTGCTGACTTAATATAAATTACACACAGTTAAGATTTGGGGTCAAGTCCTGGTTAAATACTTTGTCAGAAAAAGAAAATGATGCTTGTGAAATATAACAATTAGATATCAAAGATTTAAAAAGAAAACAAGCATCAAAATATAAATAATTTCTAGAAGGTCTTTGGTAATTATTTTTAAAATCTATTATTCTAGAAAGTACTTTAAGTATATATAGCCTTTCATAATGGTGAAGGTGAGATAGTATCAACCTTCAAAATTAATACCTCAGAGGGATAAAAGTGAAACAAAATTCTGGTTTTGGCCAAATGAAGAGATAGGCAAAATATTCCTCAACAAGCAAGTAGAACTCAAAAGCAAATGAAAAAAAGAACAATTTATGGACTCCAAAAGCATACAGCAATCAGAAGTGTTTGAGCTTGAAGACAGCTGAACATATAGTAATAACAGCAGTTAACTGGCATTCTAGACTGACTCAGAACTTGAACCTGCCTTAAACGGTGTGGGCTGGAGATTCTGTCATGCAGAGTTAGCTGTGACAACCCAGTTTCTACTGTATGACTGAAGAGATGAGTCATGCCCATTTTCAGAGGTATTATCTGAAATGACTTATTAAAAACTGGCTATCAGGGGCTGGAGTTTCTCAATAAAAATAAAATTTAAAAAAAAAACAAATTTTTGAGAATTCTCCATGATCCGGCTATTCCACTACTGGGTCTCTTTCCAGGGGATTTAGAATCAGCACATTATAGTGACACAGCAATATCTATGTTTATAGCAGCTCCATTTACAATAGCTAAATAATGGAAACAACCCAGATGTCCCTAACTGGATGAATGGATCCAAAAGCTGTGGTACATACACACCATGAAATTTTACACAGCAATTAGAAACAGTGATATTGCAGCCTTTGAAGGTAAATGGATGGCTATGGAAGAAATTATGCTGAGTGAAATCAGCATAACCCAGAAAACCAAGGGTCAAATGTCTTCACTCATCTGTGGAGGCTGGAACTAGACCCTGGCCATTAAGAGAAGTGGTCTAATATCAGGTGTTAAATCCAGATATCATGTAATGTTACACAACCTAATACTTTTTTTTAGAGATGTTGTGGGAAGGGAGGGACAAGGGTGGGTAATTGGGGGGGGCACTCTTGGGGGTAAATTCAATTTTCGGAATCTATATACATTATATATTATTTTGTTAAAATTTATATGATTGGTCAACAAATACATTTCTCAAAAAAAACAAATTTCTGAATAAAAAAAGTAAAGGGTCAAAAAAAAGATGGTACTTTCTAAACAAGGATAATAATAGAACTAAAGAGAAGTGTACAGACTGCTGAAACTTTTCAAAGGGAAAGTTAATGGACAATGCATATTCACACATACAAACACCATGGGTGAGTGAAATGGAGGAATGGTTAACTCTCATTTCTGGTTTGAGAAACTATGTAATTAGTAAGTATCATCATAAAGATGGGGAAGACAAAGTTCAGAAAATGAGTTCAAAGGGAAAAAAATCCAGCATTCTATTTAAATTTCATTGTTTTTGAGAGGTCTATGAGAATGCAAATAAAGATGTTAAGCAGACAACTGAACATACAAATCTGGTGTTACAAGGGGAGGTCTGGGTAAGAAATTTAAATAAAGTATCACAAATTCAAAGGATGAGGAAAGAGAATAGAGTGTAGAACCATGATTTTAGGAACTTTTTACTTCTAGGATTTGAATTGAAGAGGACCAAATAAAAGAAAACAAGAAGGAACAGACTGTATGATTGAAGAAAACTCGTGAGAGTGAGTTATTGCAGATTCCAAGAAGAATGAATCAAAGAGAAGTCACTTATGTTGAAAAGTAAAGAGATCTGTGAAGATAGAAATGTGCTTTAAGTGGAAAGCAAGAGAGTGGAAACAATGTCACATTACTTGAAATCCTGCTCCCTCAGACCACAGAGCCTTTAAAAAAAGGATTGTGATATTGCTCAAAAAGTTAGGAATGGAACCATCATAGGAGCCAGCTATCCCATTCTTTAGTATATATGCAAAAGACCTAAAATCAGTATCATATAGGAATACAGCTACATCAATGTTTACAGCAGCGCAATTGCCAAGCAGTCACAATATCCAAGTTATGGAACCAGCCGAGATGCACAATAACAGATAAATAAAATGTGGTTTATATACATAGTGGAGTTTTTTTTTTTTTCTTTCTTTCAGGGCTGAGGACCAAACTTGGGGCCTTGTATGTGTTAGGCAAGTGCTCTGCCACTGAGCTAAATCCCCAACCCCCAAAGTGGAGTTTTACATGGCCAGAAAGAATAATAAAATTATGGCATTTGCTGGTAAGTGGATGGAACTGCAGACATTGTGCAAAGTGAAATAAGTCAGACCTAGAAAGTCAAGGATTAAATGTTCTCTCTCATATGCTTAAGCTGTACCAGAGGGAAAAAAGAGGAAGGGATGTCACGAAAATAGAGAAAAGATCATTGGAGTAGTGAAAGGGGATTGAGGGGAAAGGATGAGGAATGATGGAATAAAACTGCAACTGTCTTATGGACATTTATGAGCATACCACAGTAAACTTCAGCTTTATGTATATCTATAATGCACTAATTAATTATATATATACATATATGAAAGACAAGTAGAGGAGAGGAGAAGAATAAGAGGAGGGAGGATGGAAGAATAGGGGAAGTACTAGGGATTGAATTAAAGCAAAATGTATTCCATGTTCTTATATTTACATCAAAATGAATCTCAA
Organism: Aplodontia rufa; assembly: GCA_004027875.1. Classification (NCBI taxonomy): domain Eukaryota; kingdom Metazoa; phylum Chordata; class Mammalia; order Rodentia; family Aplodontiidae; genus Aplodontia; species Aplodontia rufa. The sequence goes on along the minus strand of PVKS010005594.1, from coordinate 72,155 downwards.
TATGATGTATATAACTATAATGCAAATGAAAGAGGGGTCATCACCATTAAAATAAAAGTATTATCAATATTTCCCAATCATAAAAAATTCATATACACAATATTCTCATTTATAAGTTGTCTCCCATAACACAAAAATTGAAACTGATGTGTTTAAAGGTGAATTACCCAACCTCTTTCCACAAAGTGAGAAAGAAGAAAAAGAAATTATTTTTTCACAAGGTACTTCAAGTTATATAACCAAATCATTTAAAATGGGTGTAACACCTCTTAGGAAATTATTCTCTTCAGGATCTATTTTAGGTGAAAAATGATTTGCAGAGGGGCAGTAACTTGCTGAAAGTAACATGGTAGTTGACATTTAGGCTCCAATCCTAAACAAGAAAATACTAACTGTCGTACTATATAATACAACAATCTATATAGCATTGAGAAATATTCTCAAAGCATATTTACCCACTTGTTTTAACACTGTGGATTTCAGTTATTTACTTAAAGATTTGTCTCTCTTCAATGCCTAGTAAAAATTTTGATGATGGAGATTATCTTATTAATGTTTATGCCTTCATGCTCCTAGCATAATGCATTACTCACAACAAAAACTCAATATACTAATATTTGGTAGAATAAATGTTGAATGAAAGAACATTTATAAGAATGTCAATTCAGGATATCTTCTCTAGTCTCAGGAGCATAAACATTAATTCACTCATGGCTATTCCATTTTCAGATCCATAAGTTAAGGCTAGGAATTCAATATAATTCACCAAATATTTGCTGGACACTTGTTTTATATTAGGCATTATGCTGGATGTTGAAAGGTAAAGGAAATGATTTCAGAAAGTAATACAACAAAACCTCTGCCTTTGAGGTCTTCATATAATAGGAATACAAAGATAAGGAAATAAAAATGGAAAAATATGATAAATACACTGAAAAGATTGTGATAAAGAACAATTGAAATAAAACTTCAATTAAATACTGAATATTAGGTATTCTTATATAAACTGTTCTGAAATAAACACTAAACTGAGATTTACAAAAAATGATAGCATTATACTAAAGTAGATGAGGATTTAATTTAAATTAAAATCCTTTGAGTTCTTCTAAGAGGAAGGCATTAACAAATAGAAAGACAGCATATACCTGGATAAGAAGATGATTACAAAGTTGTGATGGCTTTAAAAATTAATGCATGATTTGATGTAGTTCCCATTACTAAGTGAGTAAAAATATCTGTATATTTTTCAAATGAATTGACTCTAAATTAATCTAGAAAGCTATATAAGTGAGAAAGTTATAAAATTCTGGCCAAGAAATTGGTGGTATCTTGTTTATTCCTGAGGTACATCTGCAGAGTTTCTGGTGAAGTATTATAGTTAGAGCCAAGGAATATGCATTTTAGTAAACACCCCAGATTATTCTGATTAAGAGACAAAAGAGAAAAAACTAATAAACAGAATGTGTGTGTATATGTGTAAAATGTAGATATGATAAAGAGAAAATTCACAAATCAGTTTTAAAGATGTGTATTGCTAAAACTTGATAAAAATAGATATTCTGAGCATTTCAATTTATAAACTTCAGATGACAAGATGCACTAACAATTTTATAAGAATTATATAAGTAAATGTAGAACAAGCCATAAGAAGATTGGTAGCAAACTTACATACACATTTTTCTGTTTTGGAAAGATAAAACATGAAGCAAAGGGAGGAAAATATAAAATAAAAATCAATATATTTGACTACAATTTCACTGCAAAAAGAAAAAAATATAATCATAAGTTTGATATGACAGAATCAAGGCTGCTCTACCAATGACTTACCTCCCCAGTCTTTTCATTTTCTGTTTTGAGACAGGGTCTAAGTTGCAAGATATTACAAAGATATTAAGCACAGAATTACTCATAATAGCAATACTTGATACTAAATGATCAATAATAAGGAAACCACTAAATAATTCCCATTACAGATTAATCTTCAGATGGATTATTAAAATTATCTTTTTTAAAAATTTAAGTATTTAAAAATTATACATGTTGTAGCAGAAGATAAAAGGCACAAAAGGTTTTCCCTATCTATAATCACAATTGTGTAAAAAATAATTGAAAAAATAATTGCCCAGTTTTTGAGTTTTTCTAAAACTTTAGAGTTAATGCACAAGCTATTAGAATTTATTTCAAGGTGGTAGAATTACGGTTTTAAAATTATGGATTATTAATATTTTCTTCACACTGCCTTTTCTTTTATACATTTCTAATATTTGAGTATTTTAATATTTAAAAGTGACTTTCAATAGTCATAATGATTCAGTTATACAAAATGAATAAGTTCTAGAAATCCACTATATAGCATCATGTCTATAATTAACAAATATATATAATAATTGCATGCTTCATATTTTGTTAAAAGAGTAGATCTTGTATGTTCTTAGTATTATGGAAAAGAATTTTTAAAAATTTGACAGTCTAGTATTATGCCGTTATTAGAGAGAGAAAAATTATGTTGTTCTTTCTGAAATTAGAATTTAATACATAGTCTAAATTAGCCACATAATCTCTAGTCTAAATTGGCCACATAATCTCTAGCAAATATTTTTATCAACTTTCCATACATAATACAATATTAGTAAATTTATAATACAAATTAGTAAAATACAATATTTTAAGAATTAATTAAATTTCAATATTCTAAGCTTTGGGAAAGTTCCTAAATTAGCTTACCATTAAACTTGCAAAAAATGATGATAGAGTACTGCTCCCTTAGCACTCATTGAGTTTTCTTCTGATATCAAAGTTTCTGAATCTCACAATATTAATGTTTAGAGAAGCCAAGAGTGTAACTTTATCTAGTATAATTAATGATTATAGTAATTATCTTAAAAGCTATTATCAAAAGGTAAAATGATAAGTCTACATACAATTTCCTTTAAAATGTACCTCCCTACTCTAGAAGGTGCTCTTGATCAATAAAATGCTAAAAACATACATGGCAGAGAGAAAATAATAGAATCTGATGGATGATCAAATTAAGTAATAAGGCAAAGGACAATGAAAGTTTAGTTATATTCAAATTATGCTGAGATGAAAATAGCATTTTCCTCTTTAAATTTATAAATGAAGATAACAAAACTACTTTAGAGGGCTATTTTAAACATTCAATTAATTAAGCAATGTTCAGCACTTAAAATAGTGCTTTGGTATACGGTAAGTGCTAATAAAAACGGGCAGTACTTGGGCTGGAGTGGTGGTTTGGCAGTTAGGGCGCTTGCCCAGCATGCGCAAGTACACGGGTTCAAACCCCAGCACCCACATACATAACTAAGGGTCACAGCAATGAAAACCATGTGAAAAACTCAATAAAAATTGATTTTCTCTCTTTCTCTCTCACTGTCCTCTCTCTTTAAAAAAAAAAATGGGCAGTGCTAGTAGTACTAGTGAATAGTTGGCTTAATACTTCTCATAGTAATATATAATTATTAATCAACAAAATGTTTAATTTACTCCACTAACACATGCCTTAAATTTCTCTAACTGTAAGTTTTAATAAATTTCACATCTTCAACTTACAAATTTATTTTAACAGATAAAACATGTCATTTTTATCATTTCATTGTCAAGTTTGATTGCTGATGAATGTAACTATATACCAAATGTTTCTCTATGCCAACATTTATTCACCTACTCTCTTATATACTTAATGGTTAAGTTATTTTTATCTAAGCTCCGATAACTTCCTTTATGTGGTTGAGACTAATAATTCAATATTGACATTTTGAATGCAACCAAAGAACTTTTTATATGACAATTACAATATTATATTCAAAGGTCTTTGCACTAAATGTTTGTTATTTCATTTTACAAAATCAGGAAGCATTTTGTTTTATTTCAAAGATTTCCAGCTTTTTCATAAATTTAATGTTAATCTCTCAAGAAATGTCAACATATATTTAAATGTTTGGTTGAAGATAAAATAATTCATATTAATCCTTCCAAATCATACCTACCTTCTTTGATAGCTAAGAAAGTAAGAATACCAAAAATATACTTCTGGAAATAAAGAATCTGATAGTGTACCACCCACTGTATATTAGCAAAAGGCAAAATAAGATAATAATAATAGTGCTATGAAACGACTTCAGATTCTCAGGATACAAAATAAATTACTCTATCCGTGATGCAGCATGTGCATTGCAAATGTCTAACAGAACTTAATTTTCATTAAAACACCCTTTAGCCACACAGAGAGCTTTAAAATGTGTGGTTCCTTTATCATTGTAATAATTAGCCCTTCTTCACTGTGGGAAAATGAAATGTGATCAGAAGTTTTAGAAGCCAAGGTTGTACATCAAACAGAAAAATACTCCAACTCACCCTCAGGAGATGTTCCAAAATATGTAAATCTCAGAACTGAAGAACAACACTCAAAACTTCAAAAAAAAATCTGTACCTAAAATCAACTATCTGATCAATGCACTTGATTTCTCACTATAGTTCATGCCTCCAAGAAAACTCTTGTTTAGAAAAATGAGAAATTTTAGTACCAAGGGCCATATCCACACCAAAAGGTCTACTGTGGAGATTATTTTTTAAAAGAGAGAGACAGTGGAGAGAGAGAGAGAATCAATTTTATTTAGTTTTTCTCATATGGCATTCATTGCTCCAACACTTAGTTGTGTATGTTGTGCTGGGATTTGGACCCAAGTCCTCACACATGCCAGGCAAATGCCACAACTGCTAAGCCACCACTCCAGCCCCTGTGGAGATTATTTTTGACTCACTAATTTTCATATCATTTATTCTAGAAAGTAATATCTGAAGACAATAGTAAAATAAATATGTGATAAACAAAACCATTTAGATTTAAGAATCATCTCAATTAATATTTTACTACAAAATTGGAGATATGGATAAGAAGAAAATTGTCAAAAAAAAAAAAAACTAACATTTATCAAGCAAACAATACACAGTAAGGTAAAGTCCTTTATACATATTACCTAATTTTGTTCCATAGAGGCATGTTTTAAATTATTATAAAGTTATAAAAATATGATGGCTCCAAGTGGGTAAGTACGATGGCTGAGATCATACAAGTAAGTCTAAGTACTTAAGCCAAAGTGTCTGATTAAATACCTTTACACACAAATTTATGCAAATTGTGGCTGAATGTTATATACACAATAAATATTTTCAAATAAATGTATGGGAATATGTTATATTTACATAGAACATAACCTTTGTCTCCATAAAGAATGCCCTAACAGATTTTGTTTCTTTGCGGTAAGCATACTGAAGACCAGCTGTATGCAAGACACTGCTAGATGCAAGAAGGCAAAGGAAGAGGAGGATATAATAAAGGACATGATTTCCCAACATCTTTAAAGAAGTTATAATCTTGGGCTGGAGCAGAGGCCCAACAGTTAATTTGCTTGCCTGGCATGCATAAAGACCTGCGTTTGAACTCCAGCAACACATACACAGTTAGGTGTGGGAGAAACAAAAACCAGATGAAAAAATAAATAAAATAACATGAAAAATAATAAATAAAATTTTTAAAAATTCTCTTTCTCTTGGGGCTGGAGCGGTGGCTCAGCGGTTTCAGTGCTTGCCTGGCAAGCACGGGGACCCGGGTTCAAACCCCAGCACCACGTACACAACTAAGTGTTGAGCAATGAGGGCCATGTGAAAAACTCAATAAAGTTGTTCTTCTCTTTCTCTGTCTCTCTCACTGTCCCTCTCTCTTAAAAAAAAAAAAAAAATTCTCTTTCTCTCCGTCTCACTCTCTCCCTGTTTTTTAAAAAAATAGAAGTTATAATCTAATAAGGGAGACATACATGTAAACACATAGCAGAAGGCAGCAGACTGAAATGATATGTATGCAGTTTTTCATAGTACTTAAAGCATCTGAGATGGATAGACTTCAACCTGAGTTCTGCCACAGAAAAGATACATGAAATTAGGCAAATTACATTTCCTCTTTAACTGCGAGTCTTCCCACATCTATAAAAAGGAAACAACAGCTAACTTGCAAAATATTACACAACACATGCAGAATGACCAGTACATACTAAACCCATATCTGTTACTGTTACTGTTACGGTAAATCTGTGAACATGAAGTAGGTGTGATCAATTTTCCTGACAGGAGAATTGATTGGTAGGTTAAGGGGATTTTAGAAAGTTTTATGCTGCAAATGGTTCATGTTTCACATGTAAAAGACTTAGATATTTAAAGGCTGCTCATGAGAAGGAAAGGAGGGAGAAAAGGATAAAAGAAGAGAGAGATAAGAAGGTATTAGGAAGAAAAGGACATCTCGATAGCAACATTAAGATACAATGAATACGCCAGAAAAACTGTTACATGCCATATAATATTATAAAGAATTCTGAACTAAGTAATTCTGAACCCTAAATTGACATAGGACGATATTGAATTCCTAAACAACCCAATTACAGGCACTGAAATCCATATTGCAATTAAAAGTCTACCAAAGAAGAAAAACCCAACACCTGATGGCTTCCTCACTGATTTTTACCACACTTTTGAGGAAGAACTAACACCTCTCCTTAAGTTATTTCAAGAAATTGAAAAGGAGGGAACTCTCCCATCCACTTTTTATGAAGCAACCATAACTCTGATACCAAAACCGGACAAGGATACATATAATACATACCAATAACCCTGATGAACCTGGATGCAAAAATCCTTAGTAAAGTCCTAGCAAATTGTATTCAAAAACTTGTCAAGAAGATACTCCATTCATGATAAAGTGGGCTTCATCCCAGGTATGCAGGGCTGGTAAAACATACGCAAAAAAATTAACATAATTCACTATTTAAACAGAATCAAGGACAAAAACCATATGATCATCTCAATGGAAGCAGAAAAGGCCTGTGATAAAATATAGCACCCTTTTATGCTCAAAACTCTAGAGAAGATAAGGATCAAAGGAACATTTCTGCACTATGTAAAGGCTATATATGCTAAGCCCTCAGATAGTATAATACTAAACGGAGAAAAGCTGAAAGCATTTCCACTAAAATCAGGAACAAGACAAGGCTATCCACTCTCACCACTTTTATTCAATATTGTTCTTGAGACCCTAGCTGGAGCAATTAGACAAGAGAAAGAAATCAAAGGGATAAAAATAGGAAGAGAGGAAGTCAAACTCTTCCCTTTTTGCTGACAATATGATCCTGTATCTGGAAGATCCAAAAAACTCCATCACATTTAGCAAACTGGCAGGCTACAAGATCAACACCCACAAATCAATAGCTTTCCTATACACTAATAATAATAGGACTGATGAAGAAATCGGGAAATCAGTCCCATTCACAATATCTTCGAAAACAATAAAATAATTGGGAATTACCCTTACAAGGGAAATCAAAGATCTCTACAACAAAAATTATCAGTCATTGAAGAATGAAATCCAAGATGACCTAAGAAGATGGAAGGATGTCCCATGCTCTTGGTTAGGCAGAATAAATATAATAAAAATGGCCATTCTACCAAAAGCTTTATATAGATTTAATGCTATCCCTATTAATATATCTATGTCATTCTTTACAGACATAGAAAAAGCAATTCTCAAATTCATTTGGAACAATAAGAAACCTAGAATTGCCAAAACATTACTAAGCAAGAAAGATGAAACAGACGTAAAACTATGCTATACAGCTGTAGTAACAAAAACAGCAATGGTACTGGTATCAAGACAGGAATGAAGACCAATGGAATAAAATAGAAGACCATGAAACAAACCCACAAATCTTTAAGGATCTGATCTTTGACAAAGGGAGGACAAAATATAACATGGAAGAGAGACAGCCTATTCAACAAATGGTGCTGGACAAACTGGACAGCCACTTGCAGAAAGTTGAAATTAGACCCTTATCTTTCTCCTTGCACAAGAATCAAATCAAAACGGATCAAGAAGGTAGGAATTCAACCAGCTACCTTGCAACTGATAGAAGACAAATTAGGTCCAACACTCCAGCTTTTGGGAGTAGGCAAAGACTTTCTCAACATGTATCCTAAAGTGAAGGAAGTAAAGTAAAAAATCAGTGATTAGGATGCCATAAAACTAAAAAGCTTTTGCATTGCCAAGGAAATAATCCAAAGAGTCAAGAGGTTTCCTACAGAATTGGAGAAAATCTTGGGCTGTGATTCCTCTGAAAGGGGTCTCATATCCAGAATCTAAAAAATCCTCAAAACTCTCAACCTCTAAAACACTAACAAACCAATCAATAAATGGGCTAAAGAGCTAAATAGAAACTTCTCAACAGAGGATATTGATCAAGCCAATTAATACATGAGAAAGTGCTCTAAATCACTAGTAATCAGAGAAATGCAAATGAAAACTACATTAAGATATCACCTCATGCCAGTCAGGATGGCAAAAATGAAGAAAATAAACAATAATAGATGCTGGAGGGGATGTGGAGAGATAGGCACATTAACACACTGTTGGTGGAGCTGCAGACTGATACAGCCCCTCTGGAAAGCAGTGTGGAGAATCCTCAAAAAACTAGGGATGAGCCCACCATATGACCTTGCTATTCCACTCCTGGATATTTTTCCAGGGGATTTAGAATCAGCTCATTATAGTGACACAGAAATATCTATGTTCATAGCAGCTCCAATTACAATAGTTAAATCATGGAAACAACCCAGATGTCCCTCACTAGATGAATGGATCCAAAAACTGTGGTACATATATACCATGGAGTTTTACTCAGCAAATAGAAACAATGATATTGCAGCCTTTGAAGGTAAATGGATGGCTATGGAAGAAATTACACTGAGTGAAATAAGCATAACCCAGAGAACCAAGGGTCGAATGTCTTCAGTCATCTGTGGAGGCTAGAGCTACCCTGGCCATTGAGAAAAGAGGTCTATTATCATGTTTTAAATCCGGATAAGGTGTAATGTCATACAACCTAAGGCATTTGTAGAGATGTATTGGGAAGGCAGGGGGAGGGGTAAGGGTGGGTAATTGGAGGGGGCTCTTGGGGGTAAATCTAATTTTCAGAATTTATATATTATTTCACTAAAAGCTTGTTTGATTGTTCAACAAATAAATTTCTGAATAAAAAAAGAGTAACAGTAATCAGTATGAATTATATCTTCGAATTTCTACTGCATATGGTATCCACACACTCACCAATTTAGATAGAAGCCTAGTGGTGTAAATGGACACAAAAAACAAAATTATACCTTCCACCATTAGTTTAACAATCTTTTCAAATGTGTAAAACGTTGTGAAGTTTGTAGGAAAAACAATAGGGAGGAAAAAAAGAGGGGGAGAGTTCAGTCCCTTTACTGTAAGTAACATAACAGATGTCACTTCCACAGTGCATACCAATAAAGAGCATTAGTATCCTTTATTTTGCAACTGTCTGTTTAGGATTTGTGGCAGTCAGAGTCTGTGATCCTCAACCTTTAGTGTTCACAGCTTTGTGTGATCTTCTTCCCTTGAGAGTGGGTGGAATCTATGACTAACAAAAAGAATGTGGCATCCACATAATCAATAAGTGGACTAAAGAACTAAACAGAAGCTTCTCAACAGAATACAGACTGTCAATAAATATATGAATAAATGTACAACATATCTAGCAATCAGAGAAATGCAAATCAAAACTACACTGAGATCCCACCTTACACCAGTCAGAATGGCAATGATGAAGAATACAAACAACAGATGCTGGACTGTGGAAAGAAAGAAACATCTGCACACAGAAGCTAAAGTAAAGTAAGCATAGGGTGAGAGATGGTCAAGTTTGGTCCCAAGGACTCATGTGCCCTGGATTTCAGCCCCATCCCTGGCAGGTATAGAGAACACCCCTGAGGACCCCAAGCCCAGAACCCATCTAGTTCCATGCATGCTCAGGACTCTGTTCTTGCCCCTGGAAGGCATGCTGGACACCCCTGAGGACCCTGTGACTGAATCCTGCCCTGATGCAACAGGAGGCCTAGGACTCCAGCCCTGGCCCTGGTGGGTGGGCAGAACACCCCTGAGGACACCACATCTTGACCCTTCCCTGCTGTCTCACAGAGCCATGAGTATGGTCACAGTCCTGGCAGGTGTGCAAGACACCACCAAGGACCCCATACCCACATATGCACAGACATCATGCATACCCACCAGGTTCAGATATATTGGGCCTGTACCTGCCACCAAGGATCACATCTCCCAGTGTGATGCCTGGGCTGATACATTCAGGCCCACCCAGCATCTCCTGGACCCCAGGACCCAATGACACATCCCTACCACTTAGTTTCATCAATGCAGCAGGCTGCCCAGCAACCACAACAGGTTCCAAATCCAAGTCTTAGAACCAAGATCCAAAAAGTGCAACAAAACAAGGTTCTGAGCAGAAGCAGCTTTCTGGAAAAACTGGTCACCAGGGAAGTAGTGCATCACCTGTCCCTCTGACCTGCAAAGAAGAAGCACCTGGGGCCTTGCCTTGCTTTCACACAGGGAACCTCAATTCCAACACCTAGAAAAAGGTTTTCAAAGATGAGGACTAGAAAAGGTTCACCTCAAACTCACAACTCCATTACCAAGGAACCCATAGACAAGGAGCAGGATGAAAACCAAGAACAAATATCAATGATCTGATTACTAAAAGGAACAATGAACTAAGAGAAGATTTAATGAGGGACTAAGTGAGAAAACTCAAGAGATGTAAAACTCTATTATCAAACCAACAGACATACTGAAAAGAAGTAACAGAGCTAAAATTTTCATTCAATCACATTAGAGGAATGGTGGAAGATTTAATAATAGACTAACTTCCCTAGAAAACAGAACTTCAGCTCTTGAAGGAAGAACCTTCCAACAGTGAAGCCAGGCTGGTAAGCTTGAGTGCATGGATGACAAAACAAAAAACAAAACAACAACAACAAAGAAAAAACCCCACAGAACATGAGCAGAATTTTCAAAATGTCAGGGATGAACTTAAAAGAAACAATCTAAGAGTAATTGAAATACAGGAAGAAATGGTAATACAAATGAAAGGTAAAATGAACATTCTCAAAGAAATTATTAAAGAAAAATTCTCCCATTACAGAATAGAGTCATAAATGCTCATCCAGGAAACATAAAGGGCACCCAATAGGCCTAAGCAAATGAGAAGATCACCAAGAAAGGTAATATTCAAAATGTGTAACAGGGAAATTAAGGAAAACTATTAAAACCTGCAAGAGAGAAATGCCAAATCACATACAGATGCAAACCAATAAGGATAGCATATGAATTTCCAGCTCAGATTCTAGAAGCAAGAAGATCCTAGAAGATCTTTCAATGTCTGAATGACCACAACATGCAGCCAAGAATAGTACACAAAGAAAAACTCAGCTTCAATTCACTGGGGGAAAAAAGAAGATTTCTTGATAAAATCCAACTGGCAGCATTCATAAACAGATACCCAGCATTATAAAGAATCCTCAAGATAAACTCCACATATAAGAACAAGCAAACAATTTTCAAAACCCACAAACAAGAAATTAAATAAAAAGTACATGCTATCAAAAGATAACCAAGACAAAACAGAACATACTAATAAAAGACAATGACTATGAAAGACAATCTCAGAACTATCCTAACACTGAATATGAATGGTTTCATGCACCAATCAAAAGGCAAAGATTAGCAGATTGGATCAAAAACAAAATCCAACAATATGCTGCTTACAGGAGACCCCCCTTACAGCCAATGACATCCACGGATTGAGGGTGAAAGAATGGTAAAAATTCTACCAGGCATATATCTCGAGAAAGAAAGCAGGTGTCGCAATACATATAATCAACAGAGTAGAGTTCAAACATAAAATAATCAGAAAAGATTATGGAAAAAAAGGTCACTACATCTAATAAAGGAAACAATACAACATGAAGATATAACTATAGTAAATAGATACTCTCCAAACACCAACACACCCAGGTATGTGGAAAAAGTACTCCATGACATAAAACCACTTGTGGACCTCAATATGACAATTAATACTGGGAGACTTTAACGCTCCTCCACCACCAATAGACAGATCATCAATGCAAAAAAACAAAGATATCTCCAACTTAAACAACTCCATAAATCAAATGGACTTAACAGACATCTGCACAATATTCCACCCCAAATTGGATGAATATACCTTCTTGCATGGATCTTTCTCCAAAATAGATCATATTTTAGTAAATGAAGGAAATCTCATCAAATATTAAAAAGTAGATATTGTCCATGTATCCTATTAGATCATGACGCCATGATCCTAGCAATTCACAGAAAAAACTTTCAGAGAAAACACATATAAACATGGAGATTGAATGATACCCTAGTAAATGAAGAATGAATTGAAGAAAACATGAGAACTGCATTCAAGAACATATTGAAACTTCTGGGATAGCATGAAAGCATTCTTAAGGGGAAAATTTATTCCACTGAGTACCTACATGAAAAATCAGGAGAGATCATGATTAAATAAGCTTATACTCCACCTCAAATCCCTACAAAAGGAAGAACAATCTAATCCCAAAGCCAGCAGAAGACAGGAATAATCAAGTTCGGAGCTGAAATCAAGAAGAATAAAATAGTAAATAAATCAATGAAGGAAAGAGCTGGTTCTTTGAAAAAATAAATAAAATTAATATACACCTAGCTAATATCAATAAGAGAAGGAAGAAACTGAAACAATTCAACAAAATCAACAATGAAAGGGAAGCAATCACCACTGACCTCACAAATCTAAGGGAATATCAGAACATATTTTGAAAAAGTGTATGCTTCTAAATTAGATAATCTGGGAGAGATGGACAACTTTCTAGACACATGAAACATCCCCAAATTGATACAGGATGATATTGAAATCCTAAACAGCCCAATACCAAGCACTGAAATCCATATATCCATTAAAAGCCTTCTAAAAAAGAAAACCCTAAGACCTGATGGATTCCCCAATGAGTTTCACAACACTGATAAACTTTATTAAGTTATTCCAAGAAATTGAAAAGGAAGGAACTCTCCACACACTTTTTATAAGGCAACCAGAACTCTGAAAACAAACCCAAGACACACAAAAAGAAAAATAGAAAACTACATACCAATATCACTGGATGAACATCGAAGCAAAAATCATTAACAAGGTTCTAGTAAATCACATTGAAAAACACATCAAGAAGAAAATTCATCACAATCAAGTTGGCTTCATTCCAGGGATGCAAGGCTGGTTCAACAAAAGCAAATCAATAAATGTGATTAGTCACTTAAACAGAATTAAGGACAAAAATTTCGACTGATGCAGAAAAGACCTTCGATAAAAATCCAGCAAACATTTATGCTCAAAATTCTAGATAAGGCAGGGAAAAAAGGAACTTATCTTAACTACATAAAATTCATCAATGACAAACACACAACTAGTGTAACAGTAAAAGGAGAAAAGCTGAAAGCATTTCCACTAAACTCGGGAAGAAAAGCTGCCTACTCTCACCGCTTTTATTCAATACACTCCTTGAGACTCTAGCCAGAGCAATCAGGCAAGAGAAGGAAATCAAAGGGATAAGAATAGGTGAGAGGACATCAAACTATTCCTTTTTATTGATAACATGATCCTACATCTGGAAGATCCAAAAAACTCCACTTGAAAACTACCTGCTTATAAACAGATTTAGCAAAGTGACAGGTGATGAGATCAACACCCATAAATCAACAACTTTCCTATATACTAACAACATTGGGGAAGAAGAAGAAATCAGGCAATCAGTTCCATTCATAATATCCTCAAAAAGAATAAAATACTTAGGAATTAATATATGGAAGTAGAAGATCTCTACAATGAAAATTATCAAACTTTATAAAAAGAAATTGAAGACTTGAGAAGATGGAAAGATGGTCCAAGTTCTTGTTTAGGCAAAAGTAAGATAATTAAAATAGCCATCTGCCAAAAGTGATATACAGATTCAATGTAATCCCCATCAAAACACCAATGTCATTCTTTACAGAAACAGAGAAAGCAATTCTCATATTCATTTGGAATAACAAGATACCCAGAATAGCCAAAATATTACTAAGCAAGAAAGTTAAAACAGGCAGTTTCATAATACCAGATCTAAAATTATACTATACAGCTGTAGTAATACTTTTTTAGAGATATTGTGGGAAGGAGAAAGGGGGGATAAGGGTGGGAAATGGGGGGGGGCTCTCCTGAGGGTAAATCTAATATCCAGAATCTATTCACACTTTATATTATTTTGTTAAAAATGTGTATGGTTGTTCAATAATAAATTTCTCAATAAAAAAAATAGCATGGTACTGGTATAAAAACAGGTATGAAGAGCAATAGGAAAGAAGACTGACACAAACCCTCAAATCTTTAAACATCTGATCTTTGACAAAGGGGGTCAAAATATAACATGGAGGAATGACAGCCTATTTAACAAATAGTGCTGGATAAACTGGATAGTCACTTGAAGGAAGTTGAAATTAGATCCTTACCTCTATTCTAGCACAAAAAACAAATCAAAATGGATCAAGGAACTACAAATTAAACCAGCTACCATACAACTGAAAGAAGAAAAATTTGGAGCAACAGTCCATCACATGGGAATTAGCATCAATTTTCTCAACAAGACTCCCAAAGCAAAAGAATTAAAATCAAGAATTAATGAGTGGGATGCCATTACATTAAAAAGCTTTTTCTCAGCTAAGGAATTGATCAAAACTGTCAAGAGAGAACCTACGGAAAGGGAAATAATCATTCCTTGTGAGTCCTCCGACAGGGGACTAATATCCAAAATTACAAAATACTCAAAAAACTTCATATCAAAAACACAAACAATCCAATCAATAAATGGGTCAGAGAGCTAAATATAAATTTCTCAACAGAGAAAATTGAGCAAGCCAATGAAGACATGAGAAAGTATTCTAAATCACTAGTAATCAGGGAAATACAAATCAAAACTACATTAAGATTTCACCTCGCACCAATCAGACTGAAGATGAAGAATACAAACGGTAATAAACACTGGAGGGTTTGTGGGGATAAGAGAACACTAGCACACTGCTGGTGAAAATGCAGACTGGTCAAGTCACTCTGGAACGCGGTGTGGAGAATCCTCAAAAAAATCAAGGATGGATCCACCATATGAACCAGCTATCCCTCATCTCAGTAATTTCCCAGAGGAGTTTAAATCAGCACATTATTACAGTTTCCCAGAAAAATTTATGTTCACAGCAGCTCAGTTTACAATAGTTAAATTTGGAACCAACCCAGATGCCCCTTAACTGGATGAATGGATCCAAAAACTCTGGTATGTACATACAACAGAGTTCAACTCAGGTATTAGAAACAACAATATTGCAGCCTTTGATGATAAGTGGATGGCAATAGAAGAAATCATGCTGAGCAAAGTTAGGCAAACCTAGAAATTCAAGGGTCAAATGTTTTCCCTCATTTGTGAAGGCAAGAACAAAATCCAGGTTTGGGTAAAAAGTTGTCAAACTCATGTATTAGACCCAGCAAAGGCATAGCAATATATAATCTTGGGGAACCATAGATATGGGGGGAGGGGTAAGGGAAAGGAGGAATGTAGGGGAGAAGGAGGGAGGATAGGGAAGGATCTAGGGAGACAGTCAACAATGTAGCATACTCTTTACCTCCCCAAGAAGCCAAATAATACTTATGCAATCATTTAATTCTGGAAAATTCACAATTATTCAAATATGGGGGGGAAGAGATTTGTATCTGTTGTTGGGGTGAAATACAGAAGAATAACGAACTAGGGGCGCTGGATTGTTCACTTGGTTGTTAGGGCACTTGCCTGGCATGTGCAAGGACCCAGGTTTGAACCCCAGCACTACGTACACAATGAAGTGTCAGAGGTATGAAAGCCACATGAAAAACTAAATAAAACTGAATCTCTTTTTCCTCCGTCTGTCTGTCCCTCTCTCTCTTAAAAAAAAAAAAAAAAAAAAAAAAAAAGAGGGGTTGAGGATTTAGCTCAGTGGCAGAGAGCTTGCCTAGCACGTGCAAGGCCCTGAGTTCAGTCCTCAACCCCGAAAAAAAATTTTTTTAAATAAAATTAAAAGTAAAAAAAAAAGAAAGAAACTGTGGTGTGGGCAATGTGGGGGTAACTCTGGTTTAGGATCAAATGCATATCATATTGTTTATATGTATTTATGATTGTACAACAACTCAACTCTTTAATAAAAATACATAAATTTTTAAAAGTCTCAATTAAGCTAGTTTAAATCTACTCAGATTAATCTAGCTCAAAGGTACCTGAAAAATAATACCTTGTTATAAGTGTTCCACCATCTATTTTTGTAAATAAAGTTTAATTGAGAAACACAGAAAAAAAGATAGTGAAGTTTATATAATAGTCTCACCAAAGTTGAAATAACACATGATCTGGGGAAGTCTAGTTATGAAGGGTGGGAGAAATGTATGGGGAGAAGGGACAATGGAAAGACTGGGAGGGAAAAGTGTGACTACAAATATTCTATGGTATATTTTACTTCCTTCAGAATCTAAATAATTCCTCATACTGGCATTTAAAACTAGAAATTTTTTAAATTATATATATATAAATATTGGTAATTAGGGAGAATGCAGTGGAGGTATGATTCCATGAAGTGGGTGGGAGGGGGGAATCCTGGGTAAGAATTGGGTTCAAGTTACATTGTCATTATGTGCATTATGCATTATATGAATGTGCAATTAATGAACCCTTTCACTATGTAAAACTATGTTGCACCAATTCAAAAGAAAAATAAAGAATATGGGAATATGGAAAAAGTAGAAAGATATAAGTAGCTTATTACATGATTACATTACATAAGATTAAAATACATTTCTTCATGACACTTTGAGAAAGCAATGAGCTACATGGGGAAACATCATATAGTAAGAACTATGGATAGTCACTAGGAAATGAGGAAACTCACCCATCAACATTCAGAAAGAAATCCAGTCTCTCAGTCCTAAAACCAAATGGGACAGAATTCCACCAACAACCTGAGCGAGCTTGGAAGCTTCTTTCCCCAGTAATGACTCAGATGCAATTACAGCCCTGGTAGAAACCTTGATTGCAGCTTTATGAGACTTTAAACAGAAGATTCGGCCAAATCATGCCCAGAGTACTGATTCATAGAAACTGTGATTTTAAAAATGCGGTTTTTTTTTTCAGTCACTAACTTTGTGGTGATATTGATATGTAACAATAAATAGCAATACAGGGAGTGAGAAACTGGATCGTTAGATTTTCAGGAACTGTGTAAAATAAGTCAATAGCCATTGAATATGCATTTGAGGATATCAAATATGAGAAATATATGTAGAATTTATGACATTTATATTCAGATTATTTAATATTTCTTTTTCTGTTCCCACTTCTGTTCCTAATGATTAACTCAGGAAAGTAACCCAGCAGAGACATGACCATAGTAATATCATTGTACCAAGCAAAGTAAGACCTACATATTTGTGTGCAATAGGCAATTTTTTGGAAAGCATTATTTTGAAATCATCCCAGAGCATGCCCTATCCGCAAAAATATCTCTTTAAGTGGCTTGTCAGTATGTGAAATACCTCTGTTACGGAGTCATTCTTCTGGGGACAAAGCTGTTTTCTTAGATGTATCCTATTAGAATGATAATACTCCAATGAAGAACACATCAGACCATTATTCTCTACCAATACTTTAGCCGATCTGATTTACCCAATATTTAGTCATTGTCCTAGAAAGGCCTTGAGGAAATGGGCACAGAAAATATATTGACATAAGTAAAATTTTCATTCATAAATAAATAAATCATATTTTAGAAAACAACATTCAAAGAATGTTCATAAGAAAACTTACTTAATGAAGCCTTACATACGAAAGCTCCGGACAGTGACTGACTATAGCTTTTGCTCAACAGTATGCATTCATTTTCTTCCTTTCAATCTTGAAAACTTATGGAGCCTACTATCCCTTTAATAAGAAGACTAAGTGTCATAGAACAAAATAACTTGTCTGAGATGATAAGTCTAGTTAAATGACAGAACTGAAATTTGAACTTAGATATGCAAACTATGAACTCTTGTATTCTTTCCACTTTTGCCTCTAATGCTTCAGAAAGGATCACTTACCCATCATTTAGTATATTAAAAATTCTTAGGTAAAGTCTAAATAACATTCTTCATTGTTCTTTAAAGATATTTTGCTGTTTTAATTTCTGTGACACTTAAATGCATTAAGTATTTATTGATATTAAGGAGAGATTTGGGATTTGGAATCCTAGTCCCAGTTCTGCTACTAGTCAGGTATATGTCCTAGGGAAAAAATAAATAAAACTACTTCTCTGAACTGTGGTTTCCTTGAGTCCAAAATGGGAGTGATAATAATGTAGTATTTATTTCAAATAGTCACTGATATAATAAAATGCATTAGTAAATCAGATAAATCTTTGAAAATGATACCACAGTCTAACAAGTATGAATCATTTCTATCATTATGATAATTATTATTAACAAGGCTCTAATAATTATACTCTCTTGATTAACCCAATTTTTCAAATTTCGTGTCAACTGTAAGACTTGATAATTAATATTCGAATATTTTATTTGTTTTGCAGTAATTTGAAGGAACAAAAGATATGGCAACAAAATAAATTAAAGCAAACTATTGACTGCTTATTCTAAGATGTGTGGATTATATTCATGCTTAGAAAAATGCACCTTTGGATACTCTTCAGCTAAATGTGCTGCTAATCTCTGAAAATACTGTGTTGTTAATCTTTACATGCTTTTTTTAATTAACACTTAAAATTTGGCAATTTATTTAAACTTCCCACAACAGACTATTTAAAATCCAAAACCATAATTCTTTGTTCTCTCATTAAAGAGTATCAATGTGCCATTAAAAGACTTTTTCTAAACACAGTACACAATGCGTGAAATTAACAAGAGAAAACAATGAGTGAATTAAAAGTATTTACTCACATATATTCAATTTTATGAAGTATAATTTCAGCTATGTGTAACTAATTTATACTATAATGGCTCAGATTCATAAAAGGAAAAATGTGCTCAACTTGTTACATTTATTAGTTTTGAAAATATTGATAAGTTTGTTATATTACCAGTGACTGAACTTGCTAAATGATTCATAAAATTGGACTCACCATGGAATGTAATATTGGACTAACTAATGTAACTCTTTGTCTTTTGTCTGTTATTCTGATTTCTTAATATTATATATCAGGAATAATAAATTCTTTTAGAGGAAAAAGGATAAATAAATTTCATTATCATGTATCAGTAAGCATTCAAATTTGCTCATAAAATTGGACTCTATTAATATATTCTGTAAATAATAATATTCTGTAAAAATTTACTTTGAATATTAGAGTTTTCACACTTCAGGATCATGAAGTCAACCTTTAGTGTATTCTTAGCCACATAATAAACCAAAACAGAACTTCAAGGCCTCTAACAACAGTATTTTTCATTATTCCTCCCTATTTTATGGGTTAGCTAGTAGGCTCACTCTTGACATATAAGTCGAGAGGACATCAGGGTTTACATTACAATTAAACATTAGATTGCATTTAGTTTATATTTAAGTCACGGGATCAGATCACATAACCAAAGAGGAAATGTTGATAGAAAAGACAAAAGTTACAATAACTAATCCCTAAAACATTTCAGTTTTTAAAAGGTAAAGAAATGAGACAGAACAAACAAATATAAAATGGCCTTTCAGAGAAGAAAAATTAGGGAGTTGATATGAAAAGACAAGGAAAAAAGTAAATCAAAGAGGAGGGAATGAAAATGGTCAAATGGGTCAAATCCTCCTGATAGAACTATAGGAATATAAGAATCAAGATTTAGCAAACACAAAGTTATTAATGAGCTAAGAACAATTCTGGAGGAGGGATATGGTTCATGAAAGCCTGAATGAAGGAGTCCAGGGGTAAAAGGAATTACAGCCAGACAACTCTTTCAATAATTTTGTCTGTCAAGCGAAATAGAAAAAAAAAAAAGGCAGTAATTGATGGGGCTGTATAGCAAAGAGAATGTTTTTAAACACAGGAGAAATAACAGCATACTTAGATGCTACTAGAAATTATTTTTCAAATCAAATAACAATAATAAAGATACAAGAATTGTAGAAGTTTTTTGTTTTGATTTGTTTTTTAAAGATAGAGGGACAGTGAGAGACAGAGAATCAATTTTGTTTAGTTCTGCATGTGGCTTTCATGGCTCTGACACTTTGTTGTATATGCGGTGCTAGGGTTCTAACCCGAGTCTTCTGTATACAAAGCAAGTGCCATAACCACTGAGCAACCACTCCTGCCCCAGAAGTTTTTGAGTAACTGAAAGGAAATGGGATCTGCTATGTCTGAATGTTTCTTTCTTCCTTGGATTCATATGAACCTAATCAGCAACCTGATGTTATCAGGAGGTGAGGCCTTTGAGAGGTTATTAGGTCATTAGGGTATAGCTTTTATGAACAGAATTAATGCCATCATAAAAGTCCTCAGAGATCAGTCTTATTCCTTCCACCATACAAGGACAGACAGAAGACTCAATAAACTGGACCTTCACCATTTCAGAGAGCCCTCACTAGGACAAAGTGCAGCAGAGCTTATGTTATAGCTATTCCTAACAATATATAGCAGTATAGCCACTAGGATGTGAATCTAGCTTCAGAGAACCACAGGTAGGCAACTCTAACCCATGAGAGCTACAAGGCCTTCAGGCAGATGGTTAATCTGGATCACAAACTTGATTGGATTAAAAGATGTCTAAGATTAAGAGAAATATGGGTGTGTAGATGAGGGTCTTTCCAGAAACAATTGGCATGCTCACAAAAATGAGTGGGGAGACACACCCTGAATGCGGGCAGCACAGTCCAATAAGCTGAGGGCCTAGATAGAACAAAAGGTGGAAAAAGGAGGAATCCAATGCAGAGACAAACTCAATTCTTCTCGAGCACATGCTTGGGTTGCTGTTCTGGTTGCCTGAGGATGTTTGAACAACTACTTCACTCTTCTCTTCTAAACAGACTCTAACCTGTGATGGAGACATTGAGTTTCTAGGCCTTCAGTCTCTGATGGTTGCATCCTTCTTCTGAGGCTCCAGTTTCTTGGACTAAACAGCTACTGGTTCCTTGAACTCTCCAATCTGTAGACTGCAATTGCGAGACGATCCAGTCTCTGATCACACAAACCAATTTAATAAATCCCCTTTTTATAATCACATATATCGTACTGGTTTTGTTCCCATAAAGAACCCTCACTAATACAGCATGGTATCTCAGAATTTTGAGGGTCCAACCTCTGCCTGGAAAAGATGCAGAAATGAGACCTCTGTTGCAGTGGACCTGGAAGATAAAGCCTCAAGTCCCATTATTCTATCCTTAAGGTTTTGGATTTACTTGAATATGTTATCCCTTTCTTCCTTTTGGAATGAGTTTTTACCCTTTGCCTATCTCACCACTGTATTTTGAAAACATAAAACATATTTGAATTCATGGGCTCACAGCTGGGGAGCAATTTGCTTTCAACATCAATCTCTTGAGTCTCCTCCCAATCTGATTTATATAAGACTCTGGACTTTAGACCGTTGAGTTGATGCTAGAACTACTTAAAACTTTGAGGCTATTGGAATGGAATAAATGTGTTTTGTATGTGACACAGGCATGACTTTTAGGGGACGGCAACAGGAATGATATGATTTCGATAGTTATGTCCCTCCAAAATTTAACTGTTGAAATGTGATCCTATCAGGAGTTAGAGACTTTTAGGAGATAATTATGTCAGGAGAGAAGAGTCCTCATGATTGGGATAAGTTCCCTAATAAAAGGCTCCAGAGCACTCACTGCTTTCCTCCTTCCACCATATGAGTTCTCAGAAAGAAGGTACCACATATGAACCTGAAAATGGGCTTTCATCAGACACCAAATCTGTCAGTGCTTTGATCTAGAACTACACAGTTTATGGTATTTTGTTATAGAAATGGACTAAAACTGGTATAATGTGCAAGTAAATAACCTAATCTAAAATAAGAATACAAACAAGTTCTCTAGTAAGAGAATGAAAGAAAAAGGGCAGGCACAAATTCAACTTAGTCAGTGGCCATAGTGGTAGATGTTTTTGAAAGTTTGCTTCCTTTTCATGCATTTATTCACTATGTTACCCATCAGCCACTGTGCTAGGCTGTACTATATAAGAATACAAAATATGGTCCTAGCATTTAAGAAATCATAATTTAGATTTGTTGTTTGAGTGACAGGATAGATGGGGATTCCCATAGACTCAAGGAAGACAGAAGAATCAAAGTTAAGAAGATTACTAATTTGGGGTACAGTGAATTTGTGGTGCCTCTCAGACAACCTAGTTCATAATTTTGAACACAGATAAATTTAGTTGCAATCACATAAGGTCAGTTAATAAGTTTAATGCCACTGCATCCTGCATCCTTCCACATATGTCTCTATTAATACTAAAATTTTAAAAATTAGTGTACATATATGCGTATCATTCTTTCCATACTTCCATTCTTCCTATAGGGACTCAGAATTTAAGCAATGGATTATTAGCTTAAGAAAGTCACTTACCTTGCATAAGTCAACTCACTATTCCTAAATACTTACAAATATTAGGAAAAAGCATGTTGAATACATCAGGAAATAATACTCTATTCCTAAGGTGGTTAAGAGCTAATCTGTTTCTGACATCATACTATGAAGATAATTTGCACATGAGTATGATTCAAGTTAGCAGTCTACAGAAGATTGCTAAGATATGAAAAACCCTTGTATATAATGGTAATTTACCTCCACATTATTTCATTGTTACAGATTCTGAAGTTCTCACTAGATTCAGAAAGAAACATGTAGTGATAATATATGGTTTGGTCTCTGTTTGCTTTTAGAAATAAAAATACTAAATCAAAATTAATGGAAAAATCTGAACCTAGTAGGCAGTTAGGCAATTGATGAGAATTAATCAGTGTAAGTACAAAGAATTATGTGCTACCAATGGAACAATGCTAATGAACACTACATTTTTATTGCAATAGATTTTAAACTACCCAGGATGATAAAAATCATTTGTTTTCTAACAGTAGCCAATGATACTCTTAGGAGAATTTTTTTTTTAAGAGAGAGGGGGACAGAGGGAGAGTGTGTGTGTCATTTTTTTTTCATCTGGTTTTTGTTTTTCTTCCATTTAGTCGTGTATGTGGTACTAGAGAATGAACCTGGGTCCTTGCACATGCCAGGCACGTATGCTACCACTGAGCCACCTCTCCAGGCTAGGAGACCAACAATGGCATTTTGGACAACACAGTACTAAATAAGAAGCCCCTAAGAAGATTTGGTAGGATTATTACACCATAACTATGAATTTACAGGTCTGTGAACCAAAATATAAAAGGAGCTTTATGACATTTTCCTAATATCTAACTACCCTAACCAAAAAGTTTTATGGTCAAAGTAAATGATATTCTGCTGTACATTATGTCTACACCTTAAAGACGATAAAACACAATTAAGATTTGTTAAAAGGGTAGATCTTGTTAAATATTCTTACCATACTAAAAACAATGCCACTTAAAGAATGCAAAATTAATAGTAGCTTTAAACTCCCCATATATGTGATACTGAAAATTTTATAAGAAATGGTAACAACTAGATGGAATGATATGAACTAAATCAAGAATTAGTCTTGTCTATCTCAAGTACTGATTGTGGGAAATTATAATGAAATCCTTCAGCTTAAAATACTAAATAAAATATGCTGTATAAATTGTAATTTCTCAAATTCTTGTCTATCTATCAAGTAGATTAATTATCTCAGATAATACCCTCCTGCAATGTAAATTATGTGGTTTCCAAGGGGCTACTTTCAGTTCCATGAAAAACAGAAGTGTGCTTATAAAACAATCATGACTGTCATTTACATAAAATCTATTTTGTTGCAGATGCTTTACATAGCACATATTAATTAATGTTTACCACCTTGCCCCCTATAATATAGGAGAAGATTTTTTTTCAGGTTAGGAAACTGATGTAGGGTTATGCAACATATAGGAAGTTAGACAAATAATAAGTTGCAGAATTTGAACTGAAGTCTGCCTGAATCCAAAGTGCCTTTCACTATAACTCACTACTGTATGCAAGATTTTATTCAAGTCCATCATGGAATTAGAAAGAGAAACAGAAAATAAAGTATGCCATTCTAGAAAAATTAAATATGCTACAAAGCAGAATGTGATATGAGTAGACTAAATAATTGGTTTAGTCCAGGAAGACATCACCCATCTGATTATACATTTCAAGAAAGTTTAAATTCAAGAGAACAAAGGTATTTCTTTTATTTACTTATCTTTTAATAATTAAGCAAAGAGAACAATGAAGATAAACCACACAAAAGTCATGTTCAATGTACACTGAACATATTCCATTGAACAGGGCTCTAGTAAATATACAAGAATAAAGTAAATAAAGACTAGAAAGAGAAATTAAAACCAAACTAAAAGGTTTTAGTGAAATATTGAGGAAGTTTTATTTCACTTAGAAGACATCAGGAAATTACTGAATTTTTTGAGCAGAGAATGATGTGATTCAGGCTATGCTTCAGGAACAGGATTTATGCAAAAGTATATAAAATATATTAAAAAGGATAGAGTCCTGAGGTGGTGTAATGCTTTGAATGAAAAGTATCCCTGAAAAGCTCAATATGTGAGACAAGGCAAAGGCTGAGGTACAACAATTGGGTTATAAGTATCTTAACCCAATCAGTGAGTTAATCCCCTGATAGGGTTTAGCTGGCAACTAGAGGATGGTACGGTGTGGCTACAGAAGATGGGTCACTAGGGGCATGACTTTGGCATGGAATTTTTCCCTGATCTCCTGATGTGACACCTTGAGCACCTTCCCTCTATCACACTCTTCTGCTATGATGTTCAGCCTCAACTAAAGCCCCCAGGAGTAGAGCTGGCTGCTACGGACTAAAACCTCTGAAACCATGAGCCCAAAAATAAACTAAAATTGTTCTTGTCAGGTCTTTTAGTCTTAGCAACAACAACAACAAAAAAGCTGACTAAAACAGAACTTGGTAACAAGAAGTGGGTTCATTCCTGTGACCATGTAGTTAAGAAGATTTTGGAGCTTACTGGTATTTGTGGGAAGAATTTTGGAAAGTTTGGAGATGCAAGCTAGAAAAGTTTTAGACTGTTGTAAGCAAAGTTTAATGGGAAATTCTTGTGGGAGTTCAGGAGACAGGAATGCTGATAGGACTGTAGACAGTCAAGATGCCATTCAAGACCCTGAAATAAACCCTCAAATCTTTAAACATCTGATTTTTGACAAAGGGGAACAAATATTACATGGAGGAGTGGCAGCCTCTTTAACAAATGGTGCTGGACAAACTGGACAGCCACTTGCAGAAAGCTGAAATTAGACCCATATCTTTCTCCTTGCACAAGAATCAAATCAAAATGGATCAAGGAGCTTGGTATTAAACCAGCTACTTTGCAACTGATAGAAGACAAATTAAGTCCAACACTTCAGCATTTGGGAGTAGGCAAAGACTTTCTCAACATGTTTCCAAAAGTGAAGGAAGTAAAGTCAAAAATCAATGAATGGCTGATAGCTCTGGCAAGGGTTTCAAGGACTATATTGAACAAGAGTGGGGAAAGTGGACAGCCTTGTCTCGTACCTGAATTCAGTGGAAATGCTTTCAGTCTTTCTCCATTGAGGATAATGTTGGCTATGGGTCTGTCATAAATGGATCTGACATAGTTAAAGTGTTTTCCCTTGATCCTTACCTTTTCCAAAGTTTTGAGCATAAAGTGGTGTTGAATTTTATCAAATGCATTCTTTGCATCAATTGAGATTATATGATTTTTGTTTTTAATTCTGTTTATGTGGTGAATTACATTTATTGATTTGCGTATATTGAACCAGCTTTGTTTTCCTGGAATGAAGCCCACTTGATCATAATGAATTATCTTTTTAATGTGCTTTTGTATCCCATTAGCTAAATTTTTATTAAGGATTTTTGCATCAATGTTCATCAGGGAAATTGGTCTGTAGTTTTCTTTCCTTGACGTGTCTTTGTTGGGCTTTGGAATCAGTGTAATGTTTGCTTCATAAAAAGTGTTTGGGAGTGTTCCCTTATATCAATTTCCTGGAAGAGCTTGTAGAGGATCGGTGTTAGTTCTTCTGTGAAGACTTGGAGAATTCTGCCGTATATCCATCAGCAAGACAAGGAAATCAAAGGTATTTATATAGAAAAAGAGGAAGTTAAGTTATCTCTAACTTACATGATTTTATACCTAGATGACCCAATAACATCGGCCAGAAAACTCCTAGAGCTTATAGGTGATTTTAGCAAAGCAGCTGGCTACAAGATCAACTCCAGCAAATCACTAGCGTTTCTTTACTCCAGCAACAAGCCCGAAGAAGAAGAAATCAGGAAATCTCTCCCATTCATCACTTCTAAAAAATGAAATATTTGGGCATTAACCTTACAAAGGATGTTAAGAACCCCTTAAAAGAAAACTATCAAACACTAAAAAAAAAAAAAAAAGAAATTACAGAAGACCTGAGTAGATGGAAAAATATTCCATGCTCATGGTTAGGCAGAATCAATATAATAAAGATGGCCATTCTACCCAAAGCCCTATACAGATTCAATGCAATCCCCATCAAGATACCTACGGCATTCTTCACAGATAGAGAAAAAGCAATTCTCAAGTTCATATGGAATAACAGGAGACCCAGACTAGCCAAAACATTACTCTATAGAAAGGAAGAGATAGGGGATATCTCAATCCCTGACCTGAAATTATACTACAGAGCTGCAGTAGCAAAAACAGCATGGTATTGGTATCAAAACAGAACCAAAGACCAGTGGAATCGAATAGAAGATCCTGAGACAAACCCCTATATCCTTAACTATTTGATATTTGATAAAGGGGGCAAAAGTATAGTGTGGAAGAAAGATAGCCTGTTCAACAAATGATGGTAGAAAAACTGGACAGCCATATGTAGACAACTGAAGCTGGATCCTTATCTTTCACCCTACACAAAAATTAAATCAAAATGGATCAAAGACCTGGATATTAAGCAAACAACTTTAAACTTACTAGAAAAAGAAGTAGAGTCAACACTACAGCTTATAGGAGTCGGCAGCTACTTCCTTAACAAAACTCCTATGGCTCAAGCTGTAAAATCAAGAATAAATGAATGGGATGCAATTAAACTAAAAAGTTTCTGCACAGCCAAAGATCTAGTCAAGAGCATCAACAGAGAACCTACAGAATGGGAGAAAACTTTTGCCTGCTACTCCTTGGACAGAGGGCTAATGTCCAGAATATACAGGGAACTAAAGAAACTAAGGGCCAAACTCACAAATAATTCAATCAATAAATGGGCTGAGGAATTAAAAAGGAGCTTCTCTCCAGTGGAAGTCCAGAAAGCCCATAAATATATGAGAAAATGCTCTACACCATTAGCTATATGGGAAATGCAAATCAAAACTTCAATGAGATAACACCTCACTCCTGTTAAAGTGGCAAAAATGAAAAATACAAACAACGACAGATGCTGGAGGGGCTGTGGGAGAAGAGGAACACTTTCACATTGCTGGTGGGACTGTAAACTGGTTCAGCCACACTGAAAAGCAGTGTGGAGACTCCTCAAAAAATTGGGGCTGGAACCACCTTATGATCCAACTATCCCACTTCTGGGTATTTTCCCAAAAGAGTTAGAATCAGCATATTATAGTGACATGACTTCATCAACATTTATAGCAGCTTAATTTACTATAGCTGGACTATGGAACCAACCCAGATGCCCCTCACTCGAGGAGTAGATACAAAAACTTTGGTACATATATACAATGGAATACTACTCAGACATTAGAGAAGACTGTATTATGGCTTTTGATACCAAATGGATGGAGATGGAAAGAATTATGCTAAGTGAAGTATCCCAATCTCAGAGACTAAAGGGCCGAATGGTTTCTTTCATCTGTGGATGTTAGAATATATGGGGAATCAGTAGGGTAGACGGCTAACCTAATAATACTTCAACTTCTATGACTCTCAGAGTAATAGGGGGATGGCTCCCTAGGATACTTGGAGGCGTAGGGAGGCGGATGGGAATGGGGGAGGGTGTATTAAGAACTCATAGGAGACTGGAGAGTGGGAATATGGGGGAACCATCCCAGAAGCCTATGTCATTCCTCCACAAGATACCCATTTAACGCACGAGTTCTTCTGGGGGAAACAACAGGTGAAACCCAAGGTGTTCATCCATGTTTTGGCATTACCCCTGGATAACAAAGTATATATACATTGATTACTGTTGGTTTGATAATGTTTCCCCCTCAATTGTATCTCTATATACTTCTAATAAAAAAAAAATCAATTATTGGGATGCCATAAAGCTAAAAAGCTTTTGTACTGCCAAGGAAACAATCAAAAGAGTCAAGAGGTTTCCTACGAAAATGGAGAGTATCATGGGCTATGATTCCTCTGACAGGGGTCTCATATCCAGAATCTAAAAAATCCTCAAAAATCTCAACTACAAAAACACTAACAGCCCAATTAATAAATGGATCAAAGAGCTAAAAAGAAACTTCTCAACAGAGGACATTGATCAACCCAATGAATACATGAGAAAGTGCTCGAAATTACTAGTAATCAGAGAAATGCAAATGAAAACCACATTAAGATATCACTTCACGCCAGTCAGAATGGCAAAAATGAAGAAAATAAACAATAATAGATGCTGGAGGGGATGTGGAGAGATAGGCACACTATCACACTGTTGGTGGAGCTACAGACTGGTACAGCCCCTCTGGAAAGCAGTGTGGAAAATTCTCAAAAAAAATAGGGATGAGCCTACCATACGACCCTGCTATTCCACTCCTGGGTATCTTTCCAGGGGACTCAGAATCAGCACATTATAGTGACATAGCAATATCTATGTTCATAGCAGCTAAATTTACTATTGCTAGATTATGGAAACAACCCAGATGTCCCTCACTGGATGAATGGATCCAAAAACTGTGGTACATATATACCATGGAGTTTTACTTAGCAATTAGAAACACTGATATTGCAGCCTTTGAAGGTAAATGGATGGTTATGGAAGAAATTATGCTTAGTAATATCAGCTTAACCCAGAGAACCAAGGGTCAAATGTCTCCACTCATCTGTGGAGGTTGGGTCTAGACCCTGGCCATTGAGAAAGGTGGTCTATTACCATGCGTTAAATCCAGGTAAGGTGTAATGTTATACAACCTAATACTTTTTTTTAGAGATATAGTGGGTAAGGGAAGGGAGGGCTACATGTGGGTAATTGGGGGGCACTCCTGGGGGTAAATCTAGTATCTAGAAACTATACACATTTTATATTATTTTGTTAAAAAACTTGTATGATTGTTCAAAAATTAAAAAATAAAAAGAAAAAGAAAAAAAGAAAAAAAAACTGGAAAAAAAAAAAGATGCCATTCAAGAGGTTTCAGAGAAGAAGGAGGACTCTACTGGAAATAGAACTAGAGACCACTGTGTTACATTTTGGCTAAGAAGTTGTCTGAATTTTGCCCATATCCTGAGACTTTCAGTGAGGCTATTTTAAAGCAACAGACATCTGAATCTGGTGGAAGAAATTTCTAGACAGCCTAGTATTGAGGTGGTAGCATGGATCTTGCTGGCAGCTTTTAGTCAAGTTCATTGCAATAATCAGGAGCAGAAAGTAGATTTGAAAGATTTAAAAAACTTGGTCATAAAGATGGAGTAACACTGGAGCTAAAGCAGTTGCAGTTGTTAAAGATACCACCACTACAGACTTTGCCCAGAGGCAAAAAGAAAAATGGCTTGAGGGCATCTTAGGAACTAGCAAGACTATATCCATCTCAGGCTCAAGGGAATAATAATTACTTTGAGAAGAGACTGATGAGTCACCCTTCTTCAACTAGAGGGCCTAGGAAGGTTTTCAATGCACTGTCAGCCAGGCACTCCAAGGCCAGGGTCCCTGGAGGGTTGGCTACTGTTTGAGATAGTGGCATGCATTAATATCCACCATGTGGTGCTAATTCTGCAGTTAGGGGTCATGGAGACGTCCACTAAGATTTCAAAGGAAAGCCTGGGAAGCCAGGCAAGCTGTAGTAGGGTCAGAGTCCCTGTAGGCAGCCCCTGAGATAGCAATGCATGGAGATGTGAGGAGGAATCTGAAGCTGCAATGGCTACCCCCAAGATTAAGAAATGTCAGTACCATGGAATGACAGTCAAAGACAGCTATAGGAATCAAGCAGAGACAAGCCAAGAGAGGCCATGTAGACTGCAACCAGCAAGGTCATAGGGGTAGCCCTGCATAAGCCTTTTGGGGAGAAAATCATAATGCCTTGTGCTCCAGATGCTGGACATGGAACCACAGGATTGGTTTGCCCATCTGGATTTCAGTCCTGCTTTGGTCCCATCCCTTCTTTCTACATCCCTATTTTTCTGAATGGAAATGTTTGGTCTGTACCTTTATTTACTGGATGCTTGTAAACCGCTTTTGATTTTTACAAGAGTTCACAAGGGATGTTTGTCATGAGCCTCAGAGGAGACTTTGGACTTCAACTTTTGGGCAGTGTTGGAACTGTTAAGACTATAGGGAGTCTTGAAAATAGACTAATGTATTTTTCTTTGTGGGATTGTAATGAGCTTTTGGCAGCCAGGGGAAGAATGTTATAGTTTGGATGAAAGGTGACCCCCAAAAGCTCAATATGTGAGATAAGTCAAAGGCTGAGGTGAAATGATTGGGTTATAAGTGTCTTGACCCAATAAGTGAGTTAATCCCCTGATAGGGATTAACTGGCAACTGGAGGCTGGTAGGGTATGGCTAGAGAAGGTGGGTCATAGGGGGCATGACTTTGGATATATATTTTGTATCCGGCATGGACACTCTCTCTGAAGTGACACCCTTCCACCATGATGTTAAGCTTCCCCTAAAAACCCCAGGAATGGAGCCATACTGCTATGGACAAAGACCTCCAACACTGTGAGCCCCCAAATAAACTTTTCCTCCTAAAACTGCTCTTTTTTGTCAGGTCTTTTAATCCCAGCAATGAAAGAGCTCACTAAAACAAGTGGGAAGCTACATTAGGAAAGTATAGCAATAGTCTTGGCAGTATGAACTAAGATGGTAATTGTAGTAACTGAGAGGGTATAATAAATAGTAAGTAAGAAAATAAAGGCAATTAAACCAGCAGGACTTAGAGATTTTTGATTTGGGATAATAAAGAAGAGTAAAGAATTATATGAAAGGAGAACTTCAAGTCTGTACCCTTAATGTCAATCCTAAATACTGAATGACTTTCATAAAATATTAACTTTCATAATATAAAATCAACAAATAATCACTTGGTAAACTAATGTGCTAATCACAGCTTTTACCTATGAAAAATCATTGTCATAAATGGAATTTTCTAGAAGAAAGTGTTTCAGAGTGTGGTCTGCAGATATCCTGAATCAAATCTCCAACAGGTAAAAGTAATAATGATATAAGTCTGCATTTCACCCACTTCTGAATATGGATGCACATGTTCTTTATAGCATACAATTGACAAGTACACTTCCTTACTTTGTGTAATGGTTTGGATCTGGGATGTTTCTCCAAAAGCTTACTATTAGTTAGGCAATTCTGAGAGGTCAATGATTTGATTTTGAGGGCTGTAATCTCATCATCAATTAATTCATTCAATGAATTAGTAAGTTGAATGGTCTACTATCAGTAGGTGGGATATTGGTGAGGCACCAGTGGAGATGTGGCCTTGAGGACTATATCTGTCCCTGGTCCTTTCTTCCTTCTCTCTTTCTTTGCCCACTTCCCAGCTGCTATTAAGTGACACCTTTCCTCTGCCATGCCCTTCCACCATGAAGTTCTGCCTCACCTCAGGGCCAGATCAATGAAGTTGTATAACCATGGACTGAGACCTCTGAAACTATGAACCAAAATACGCTTTTCTTCCCCTAAGTTGTTCTTGTTAGGTATCTTAGTCACAGCTATGAAAAGCTGATTACATAGTACTCAGTACTACTACTGAGAATCAGGGTCATTGTTGTGATTATATGTGACCATGTGGTTCTGGCACATTTGGAATTGTTTTGTGGAAGGAATTTAGAAAAGTTTGGTAACATAGGCTGAAGAAGCCTTGGAATGTCGTAAAATGAACATAAGGGACACTTCTGGTGTGAGCTCAGAAGACCAAACTACTGATAGAAATGTGGATGGTAAAGACTATGTTCATGAGATAGGAATGAGGACACTATTGAAAACTGGACTAGAGGCCATTGGTGGTAAATTCTGAAAAAAAAATTAAGAAAAGTATCTGTTTGGTCCATATCCTGAAACTTTAGTGAAGCTGAATTCAAAAGAAATGGACTAATGAATCTGGCAGAGGAAATTTCAAAGTACATTTTTTTTTCCTATACCATGTTCCCTCCACAGGATTACATGACACAGTGATAAGCAAAAAGTACATGTTCAAATAAATGTTTGCATTTTTGTTGTGATCATGACATTATTTAAATCTCATACATAGCAGTAACTCCCCATAATAAATGGGCAACCAACATTTGTTGAGTAAATGAATAAAGACTCAATGAGGAAATAAAAATTCTAAAGAATGAAGGAATACATTCATTTTGCTGCTTATAAATACAACCATTCCCCTTCTGGCTTTGCTGAAGTTGTTACCCTTTAAATAGTCATAACTATATTTGCTAAACTCCAATTGTTTGGGCACAGTAGCACTTCCACAGTGGAATGGGAAAGAAAAATATCCATATGAATTCCTTAGAGCATGACTGCCTCTAACACCTATCCTCTGGGCTATTAAGAGTGGGAATCAGGCTGGAGCAGTGGCTCAGTGGTTACAGTGCTCACCTGGCATGCATGAGGATGTGGGTTCAAACCCAGCACCATATACACAGCAAAGTGTTGGAGCAACCAAGGCCCTGTGAAAAACTAAATAAAATTGATTCTCTTTTTCTCTCCCTCTTAAAAAAAAAAAAGAGTAGGAGTCACATGGCTGTGTGTATGGACATGTACATTTGGAGACAGAAAGCTTTGATGTTTTGATGATGACACACTCAAATTAATCTATATTAATTAATCCAGTTCCATTCTGGTATATTCTTCCCACTTAAAAATCAATAATATGAAGGAATATGGCTAAAAGAAAAGGGTATAAACCCAATCATAGGTTTCTTCCCATAACACAAATGTTATGGGAAGATGCCATGGATTAGCTGATTATTTTAGGAATGTTAACCTCTAGTACCCAGCAGAGTATTGTGTAAATACCCTGTTACAAATCACCCTCCCTTCTTCTGAGTGTCCTAAATATATGGTAATTTTCTAACCTCAGTCTCATTATATTCAGTTACTCATTCTACAAGCATTTACCATAGAGCTACTATGTGCCAGATACTATACTAAGTTGTACTATGAGATAGAGAGTCTAAGCAAAGTTCTTAGCTTCCAACAGCTTTAAGTCTAAAGGAAGGGACCAACATGTAAATAAATCATTGCACTATACCAAGAAAAAGTAAATATACGAATCTTCCAGATGAAAGATATGGGAAAGAAGCCAGAGCTGTAAAATTTAATGGACTAAAAGGTACATCTTATGCAAGAAACTTAAATAATACTATAGAAATGCCAAGGCTCAGAGAGAATCAGAGTTCTAGAATGACCCAGCTCCAAGAGAACTGAAATTAATTTTCATTTTAAAAACATCTACTACTAGCAAAGTAATTCCTAACCAATGTGCCAAGCTCTGAGGATCACAGATAAATTCTGGTCCCTACCCATCCCAAGAAACTCACAACCAAATGAAAAGCTCATAACTAACCAACCACTAATAGGCATTAAAAAGAGAATGAAAATATAGGAAAAATGTTGAAATTTTCATTAAGATAGAATTCCACACCGTTAATATGGGATTTAAAAGAAATCTCACCTTAAAATATGTTATCCTGGTATAAATTCTGAAATATTCTGTCATCCACCTATGCCAGGCATGTGCAAGCAGCACATGACAAAACAGTCTACCCCAAACCCCTCTACTTTCAGCCTACCTCTCCTGACATCACCCCTTCTCCCTAGATTAAAATGGCCACTCTCTCCTTAGTAACTACCATTCCCTATATAGACTCTACTCATTAATTTATTCACTCACTTATTTAATCAAGAAGTATTTTATTACCCATTAAGTACGATACATTTCACTAAGTTCTAGGTATAAAAAGTGCTTTAAAAAACAGACACAATCATGTTTTCATGGCACTTACATTCAGAGGGATTAAATATATAATTATCAAAAATATATAACAAGTCTGATGATAAGTGCTAAGAAAAAAGACAAAGTGAGGTAAATACACTAGTTGCAAAGCCAGAAAAGACTTTCCTAACAAGACGACATTTGAATAGATAACTGAATGACATGAGAGATGTACCACATAAATATCTTTAGTAGGACAGAGCATTCTAAGCAGAAGTACACAGCCTCTGAGATAAGAACATAGAGTATTTAAGAAGTGATCAGATGAGCGGTAACAGTGACTTGAACATTATCAGCTCCTGTAGATCTGTAGTGTACTTAACTTTTATCCATCATCACACTGTGAGCTCCTCGACAGCAAGGATACTATCACAGTTATCTTTGAGTTTCCATTACCTAGCACACAGATTCTAACACAGTGGACATTCAATAAATATTTGAATAATAAATGAATCACATTTGCTTGTTTACTCTGGCATTTTTTTTTTTTTTTTTTTTTTTTTTTTTTACAGAGAGAGAGGGAAGGAGGGAGAAGGAGAGAGAAAGAGAATCAATGCCACCCATTTTTTCATCTGGCCTTTGTTTCCCCAACACTTAGTTGTGTATATGGTCCTGGGATGTGAACCTAGGTCCTTGCACATGCCAGGCAATCACTCTAACCCCTGAGCCACCACTCCAGCCCCACTCTCTGGTGTTATTGGTGAACATGTGCAGGATACTTGACTAGGCTCCCAGATTTTCTAAAGACAACTGTATCAAATTTATCTTTTCCTCTTCTTCCCATTCTATACTTACCCTTAAGGACCAATATGGTATGATACAATATAATTTAAATCCATTAGAAATAAAGTCATTGAAGGAATAATCTGTTACAGTTCTAACAAGACATTTGTAATAGGGAAAAAATGCCAGAAATCCTAGGAGATCAAAACTCTTTGTGGAAACAAATGGTGTGAAAATATTGAAAAGTACCTATTTTCCTAGGTAAGGGAAACACCTAATTTCAATCACCACCCTCCTTAACTCTCACTGGTATCATTTCATAGATACAACCAAAGTCATACTATCAAAATTAGAGTATGTTTTCAAGATGCACAGCTGGGTCAGAGACAGTGACCATACCAAGGATAGTCAGGAAGTCTGAGAGTGCTCAAAAACCACAGGATACTCAGGCATGGTTTTAACTGGAAAGATTCTAAAACATCTTGTGGTAGACATATTCAATAATATATGCAAACTATTTTTTCCACTTAGTGGTCCAGGAAAATATGTCTATTCATGTCTGGATCTTAGCTACTAATTAGGAAAATGAAAAGTGTATTGGGGTACAGATATGATAAAAAAAGGCCTAGCAGCCCATCTATAGGGCATGGGTTCAGGAAATAAACCAGATGTAGGACATACTAATTCTAAGCTTCAAAATTGGGTGACTAAGAATTTTTTGACATGGAAAAGGAATTGCCAAGAAAAATCTGAGTTCTGTATAAAGACTACTGATCATGTTTGGTCTCTTACACATTAAATAAAAAGGCTAATTGGCAATAGCTCTGATACTTCTCATAGACATTGTGCTTTGGTCAAGAATGGCAAAGGATAAGACAAACTGGGATAAAAATCAAGGCCTCCTGGTAGTTGATCTAACTGCTAGAAGCCAAGAAATAAAAGGTAAGGTATGAGGTGAGAGATGCTTCAAGAAATCACATTTGTCAAGCTGGAAGAAACATTGCAGACCTGCAAGCCCTGTGACTGTGCTAGAGATGTTTATCACATTCCTGAACTCAAAATCTCTGCATAAATAATTTATTTGTTCTACATCTACCCCAGGAAATATAACCTTACATACTCAACAAACACTCATATCACAATTGAGCAGATCCAAGCTGAGTCAATTATATGTTTCTTTTGATAATTTGGAACTGAAATACATAATATTGAGTAGGTCAAAGATAACCCTATGACAAAGACCTCCCATTCAGTGGGTTCTCTCTTCATTCTCTTGTTTCCTTTAACTGTGACTATATAAATGCCAGAAATCTTAGGAGATCAAAATTCTTTATGGAAACAAATGGTATGAAAACTACTGTTGATAGCAGTGCAATTTATAACGGCCATGCTATATAACCAATCCAGATACCCATAAACAGAAGAATGGATAGAGAAAATGTGGTATTTACACACAATGGAGTTTTACTCAGCCATAAAGAAGAATGAAATTACAGCATTTGCTAGTAAATGCATGGAACTGGAGAACATGCCAAGTAAAACAAACCAGAACCAGAAAGTCAAGGGCTGAATTTTTTATCTCATATGCAGAAACTAGATCAAAATGGGGCAGGAAAATTGGGGAGAGCTCATGAAAATGGAAGAGCAATCAATGGAGAACAGGAAGGAGATTGAGGGGGAGGGAATAACATCAGAATTAAACTGACCAAGCTATCCAATGTACATATATGAACTAGGTAATTTCACCTTTATGTACATCTATAATGCACTAATTTTTTTAAAAGTATAAATAAATACAAGAAAGACTGATAGAATAGAGAAAAGGGAACAGACAGAAAAGGGGCAGGAAAGGGGAAGTACTGGGGACTTAAATGGAGGAAATTATATTCCATGCTTGCACAATTATGTCAAAATGAACCCCAATATTATGTATAAGCAAAATGTACTAATAAAAGATTATACTAAAAAGTCAACCCTATGGTAACTGAATGCCTCAGCAAGTTTGAAACAGAAACTAAATGCTTTAGAAAGAAAGACAGCCTGAAGTGGAAAATATAAGGTACTTGGGGAGAAACAGACTCTAGATCATGCAAGCCTATTAAATATATAGAGAAAAAAGATGCTGCTTTTTAAGTTTCAGCTTCTTTATGCATTAAACCTGGATTTAAAACATTGTTTGTTTATTAGAGACTGAAAATTCTTAGATTAAAATTTCCCTTGAAAAGTAGTCTTGTTCTCGAGAATTTTGGAGGTCCTTAATAACACATAACTCTCATTTATAATATTGTTATTTATAGTCCTATGTTTAACATTCAGATTTATTTATAATTATTCTATTCCTAAATTATATTAAGCTGTGCTTTAAATATGATCCTATGCCTTTGAATTCACATATCTCAGAAAGAAGAAAACTCACAAAGAAAAAAAAATATCAGCAATGGACATCCAAATTTTACTTATAAATTTGCCTCCTATATTTTACCCTGTTTGGATGTATAAAAGGTTAACATCTAACTCCATTTACAATGCTGATCCAGCAAGAAAGAAATTAATTTGGCATTAGAGTAGTAACATCAATTTCCCGTGTAACCAAAGTAATGCATTTACTGGAAAGAGATTAATATCAATTCCATAAATCATGTACACGCTTTTTCCGGAGTTTGAGACATCTGAGTAATGTCATATACGTGAGCTGATATCACTTTGTGCATACACCATTCATTAATCTACGCATGGAGTTGCAGAGGAGATGTCAGAAGAAAATATAAAATTTGGAAAAGAATCAATCTTTCTGTTCTTAAATTTTTGTGATTTGTTTTAGGTAAGGTAAGCCAAATTTTGCCATAACACAATGATTTGATCCACACTAGCAGCCAGTATTTTCAGAAAAGAAAAAAAAATTGATCAATTAGCTTCCCAGTGGTAATAACTAGTTAATATCCACAAGATAAGGTAAATGTCAACATAAAGACTCCATTAAGGATCTTCAAGAAAAT
The DNA here is from genome assembly GCA_004027875.1 of Aplodontia rufa. Lineage (NCBI taxonomy): Eukaryota > Metazoa > Chordata > Mammalia > Rodentia > Aplodontiidae > Aplodontia > Aplodontia rufa. Next base: position 34,103 of record PVKS010005594.1, on the reverse strand, counting down.
GCCTGAAAGGAGAACTGAGTCTGAGCCTCTCCATTAAACAGCAGCTCTTCACTGTTGCTGATGAATTTCATTTTCACATGATCTGAGTTCTATATACCTGTATGAGCCAGGGTTCAACAGAGAAGCAGAACCAATAGGATTCAGGGAGTGTGTGTGTGTCTGTGTACTTCAAGACTTATTATGAAGAATTGGCTTGTGAGGGATTCAAGATGATGAGATAGGGGAAGGCTGCACATTCAAGCAACAGGAGAACTGCTGCTCTGCAGGGTAGATGAAAGATGGATTTTACCAAACCTGTAATAGACAGTCAGAGTATCTTAGAGACTCAAAATTTGGGAACATTATCCAAAGAACCAGAGAGGCACTTACTCAGCACAGAGGAAGACAGACCTTGGACAAGCACAAAGGGCAAATTTAGCACCAAAAGTCCCGAGATCAGAAAGGCAGCCTGCCCTTCCCTGATCCAGAGACTACACTGGTGCATGAGGGGTGCTCTGTTTCCCAAATGGCCATGGAAAGCTAAGGCAGCAGCTATCTCAAGGTGGTTGGTTATGTTGCAGTTTCTATGGGAGCTGGGATATCTGAGTAAGCAACCTCACTATCTGGGCAAGTGTCTACTGTGTGACCTAAGGTGTACCTAGCAGAATGAGAGTTAAACAGGTACAGAGAATATTTTACCCAGGGGGATTCAAGTTGAAAAAAAGTGAAGAGGAGCCCAACTCGCTTTTCCCTTTGAGTCTGGTGGCTCACATGACCAGCTGAAGCAGGTAGGGAGTCTGAACAAGCAGTCATGCACTCAGGTACTAAGCTCAGGAAGTCTGGAAAGGCTGTATTCATGGGCAACAAAAGGGTGAAGGATTGGCTCTCCTATCCCATGAGTAGAATCCTAGAGCTTCTGAAATTCATACCTCCAGCAGAAACCAGCAACAGCCAGACCCTTGGGGTATATTGATCTAATCTCTCAAGGACAGGCACCACCCAGAAAAGTCCTGAGGCCGAATTAGAACCAAGTTCCACCAACCAGCCCTCCACAGGGGCCTCCTCAGTGGAAACAATTGCTCAATTTTTCATTAAGAATACTTTCTCTCTCTCTTATTTTTCCTTTTTTATTTGTTTTAGTTTTTGTGACTATTTTGCTGTGCAGATTGGTTCATAAACAAATATACATATACATATTTGCTGCTTTCTTGCATTTTTAATTTTTAAATGTTATTCTTCCTTGTCTTGTTTTTGAGGGTTTGTTTTTTGTTTATTTGTTTAGTATGTTTTCCTTTTGCCTTGTATTGTTTTTTCATTTGTCTGTTTCTCTTGTTCTTCCTTCTCTCTTTCCTTCTGGTAATAACCAAATTCTATTGCTATTTCACTCTTCTTTTACACTGTTACTTCTATTCTCTTGGCTCCTATCTTATAAATATCACCTCATATCTCTTCTGAATTCTCTATTCACTCTTTGAAATTATAAGCTCTTTTCTAACTTTTATATTTTCCTTTCTCTTAATTGACTATATCCTTACCAACTTTTGACACTAAAATTGGTTTATATAACTCTTGTCCCCACTATTAATGCTGTTGCAACCATTACTGCTGTGAATGCCATAGTTGCTTTATTGCCAGATAATTGATGGTTACTTATTGTTTTTGCTGCAGGCATTTGCCAACCCAACCAGTTCTGTTTTTTGTGGCAATAACATTATAGTTGTCATAGTAGAACCAATGCTTGCATTGTGTAAGGAAAGAAGCAAATGAAGGAAATAAAGGGAAAAGAGAGCAACTCACAGACAGGTTTATTGGAGAGAAACCTGCTGAGTAAAGGCCAGCGGAGGCTGGGATCCCCTGCCCTTCCACTTATAGCCTTGGGTAGATATAGGGAGAGTGGGTGAAGAGGGCATTAAGCCAGTGCTAGGGAGTTGCCAGGGGATAGTCCTTTCTTATAATGAAGGAAGTGTTGAGGGTTACTTTGCATAATTGAAGAGTATTGTCCTGCGGTTTAGGGACAGGTGGGTCTGAAGTGACCATGAGGTGACTTACTCTAAGATGGAGGAAACGTTTCAGAATGGTGTTGCCTAAGTCACGATCTAGGTAATATTCCTGCCTTTTTCTTTCTATTTGATAAGAAAGGGGTGGAAGGGAGAAAAGGGCAATGATATTACTTAAACTGCTTCCTGCTAAGTGAGGACACTGACCAAGGACTCCTGTAGGTGTTGGTATTGAGCAGTTCTAATAGAGCACATGCAGCAGGAGGATGTTTTGGACCCTCTGATCAGTAATGCTAGTGGCATTGATGGTCCTCTGTACAAATGAGGTGAATAGCCAAAACGGGGAAGGTCCAACAGCAAGGCCAACAATTACATAAAGGACTGGGAAAAGGAAAGGGGCTAGCAAGGAAAACTTAACTGGGAGAGAAGACCACCCCGTAATCCATGAGGAGAAATACTGATCAAAATGAGGGGTGGTGTGAGAAAGGTCAGGGTGCAAGTTCCTGACCAGTTAGTGGGTAAACAGATGTGTTATTTCCACATAGGAAAATGATTCCCTCATAATAATCAAGGCAGCCAGAGAGGTGGTAGAAGACCTGCTTTAGGTGTAAACTACTGTGGCCCCATGCCCAACCCTGGAAAAAAGTAAAAGTAGTAGCCATATGTGCAGCTCTGAAGGGCTGAAGATCAATATGGATATTTAAAGGTTAGGGTTTTTCAATTAAAATGTGGTTGTTTGGAAGTTTAAATACCTACCCAAGAAAAGGGAAGAGTCTGTAGTGGTCTGGATTGTAGGGGTTGGGATTTATATTTAATAGAGGTATGTGGCTAGTGGGCCTCTACCTTGGCAGAATAAGGACTGGGTTTTAGTGACAGGTAAACTCCAAAGGACATGGGGAATGGAGGATCTTATAGGTTTATTTGTGTTCAAAGGTGTGATTGGGAAGAGAAAAGGCACAGTTACACAAAGAGGGAGGGAAGGATCTCACAGGGGTGTCCTCTCCTGTGTGTTGAATACAAAGGGGAGCCTGTAACATAGGGGGTTGAGCAAGGGTGCCCAGCTCCCCTGTTATGAGGCAAAGTATCTGGCAGTTGACAAATGATGAAAGGGCATCTGTTAAGAGTGTCTAAAATATGGGAAAAGGGAGAGAACATAGCATTCAAAAGGTCAAGGCATGAGTGAGAGGGAAGGGTTCTGAACTGTTATCTGAGAAGGAGGAGGCTGGGTTAATGGGTTTTTCCAGCATTGGAAAGATATCAGTGGATTGTCTACAAAGAAAGCATTATATTTGCTGGAGTATGGATAGGGGGAGGGACAGGAGGGAGCAATGACTAATTATTTGAGGCTGTGAGAAGAGAGGATAGTAATATGTTGGTATAGAGTTAATTTGTGAACCTCTGAGGCCAAAAGGACTGTACCTCCATGCACATTTAGGCAAGGGGGCCAACCCTGAATTACTGTGTCTAATTGTTTTGAGAGATAAGCCACCAGTTGTGGGAATTTCCAAGATATGGCATACGAGTCCCAGGGCTATGTTTTAGATTGCTGTGACCTACAGAAATAATGGTCATTGTAGGACTGGAAGACCCAAAGCAGGGAACTGCAAAAGGGCCTGTTTTAACTTTTGGAAGGGAGTACTGATGGGAAGAGTCAAGGGGTTCTGAAAGGTCACCATGGGAAGCTGAGTAACGGGGGCTTAACAAGGAGGCCAAAGTTAGGAACCCAGAGGCAGAAATAACCTGCCAGTCCCAGAAAGGAGAGAAAATCATATTTGGAATTGGGAACAGGGAGGTCCTCAATAAGTTGTTTACATGCAGTGGGAACAGCTCAGAACTGTGGAGTGAGACTGAGTCTTAAATAGGTAACTTAGATTTGAGCAACCTGAGCCTGCTGAGGGAAGACATGGTAGCCTAATTTATTTAGGAAGTATAAAAGGAGGGTGATGTGTATGATAGGCAGGTCATGGGAGGGGCTATAAAGAAGCAAGTCATCTAAATACTGTAGAAGGAGGCCAGGAGACAGATTAAGATTAGTTAGGTCTTGAGATAAGGCTTCACTGAACAAATGGGGGCTGTCTCTAAAACCCTGAGGAAGGACTGTCCAGGTCAGTTGAGTAGAGAAATGGGTATCAGGATCTGTCCACGTGAAGGCAAATAGATCTTGAGAAGGGGGATCTAATGCTATGGTGAAGAAGACGTCTTTGAGGTCAAGAACTGAGAAGTGAGTTGTAATGGAATATGAGAAAGCAGGGTGTAGGGCTTGGGGATCATGGGATGAAAGGGAACAAGAGCCTGATTAATGAGGTAGTGGTCTTAGACTAGCCAGAAAGTGCCATCAGTTTTTCTGACACTAAGATTGGGGGTGTTATTGAGGGGAGTCAGTGGATCAAAGAATGTTAGCTGCGAGAAGGCAAGCAATGACGGTTTTAGGCCATGCAGACCTTGGGGACTGAGGTGAAATTGGGATTATCAAAGGGAGGAGGCAGGGGTTTATAAGGAAATTTTGACAGATATATGGTGGGTGGCCATGGTGAACCTGGAGGTATTCCATACAGTGGCTAGCACTTCAGGGAGAAGCACTGACAGGTATGTTAGAGGGGGAGAAAAAGCATCTGATTGGCATAAGGGGATAAATGAGGCAAAGGAGTTTGGGGTGTTATGTTGCTTTTGTTGGAAATTAAAATGAATGGAAGCATTGAATTTGGTTAGAATGTCCCTGCTATGGACAGGATGGAGTTGGGCATTGGGGTATGAATAGGAAGGAGAGAGAGAACAGAGTGGAAATAGGTTATAGAGTAAGGACCTATTTGTTTAGCTATGCTGGGTTTTCCATCAATGCCAACATTAGAGATGGAGGAATCTTGAAGGGTACCAGAAAATTCTGGTAGCACCGAAAGACTTGTCCCCGTGTCCAATAGGAATGAGACAGGCTTAGTAGATACTGACAGCATTACCCTGGGCTCGGACTGAGTGATGGCAGCGGAGGCAGCGAGTCCCTGAATGAGTCAATTTTCTTTTGCTGTCTTTTGCCAGGCCAAGGATGTTTGTCAGTCCGGGGCTTGTGTCTGTGGACCTATGGAATTGGAAGTGATTGAATGGGAAAGAGAGTCTCGTTGAGTGCATTCCAATTTCCAGTGTCTGCTTTTGTGGCAAACACGGCATGGTCTAGTTGGAGTCTTAGGATTAGAGCAAGTGCTTGCCCCAGTGCCCCTGCTGGTCCCACTTGAAGCAGGCACCTGGAAGCACGAACTCTGATGCAAAGGACCTTTGTTCGTGAGGTCTTGGGGGACCTTGTCTGAGTTCAGCTGCCAGAATTTGGTATTTAGCCTGATCTCATTTGACATTTTGTGTTTTTAATTCCTCCTCTCTACTGTTGAGACCTTGAAGGCCAATTTTACAAGGTCTGCCAGAATTTGGTATTTAGCCTGATCTCATTTGACATTTTGTGTTTTTAATTCCTCCTCTCTACTGTTGAGACCTTGAAGGCCAATTTTACAAGGTTTTTGTGGTCTATACTCTAGTTTTTGGAGCTTTTTTTTTTCCTGATATCTGGGGCAGATTGGGTGATGAAATGTAAATGAAGATAAAGTCTGTCATCAACTGAGTCAGGGTTAAGGTTACTGTATTTAATCATGGCCTCTGAGGAAGAAGAGAGAGAGCAGGGTTTTCGTCACTGCCTTGGTTGATTTCTTTAATCTTTTCATAGCTGACCGCCTTTGAGGCTACTTTTCCATACCTGCCAAGATGCAGGTAATATAGTGCCCTAGCTTAGCCCTACCAGGAGAATTTTTTTTTTATAATGCCAATTAGGGTCATTGTGGAGAACTGCTATAGTGCAAATACAGTTTTGGTGGTGGAAAGAATCTGCATTGGCTTTGGCTGCCAACAAGATGTGATCCTTAATCTCAGAGGACAGCCAGGAGGAAAGAATGACATGAATGCCATGCCAGGTAAGGTTACAGGACCAGGTAATGTGTAAGAATTCCTTTTGAAAGGTGGTGGGATCTGAGTCAAAAAAGCCTAAACATTTTTCTATCTGGGAGAGGTCGCTTAGGGAAAATGGGACATGGACACGTATAATACCTTTTGCTCCTCCTACTTCACAGAAAGGAAGGACCTTAGAGGGAGCAGATGGTTGATCTGGGGGAACAATGCTCCTGCTAGGAATGAGTATGGGGTAAGGAGGAGGTTGGTTGTGAGGCTGAGAAAGAGCTTCAGTGGGGTAAAATCAGAGGCTGAGATAACAGAGGAAGAGGAGGTATAGATATTTGGAGGAAGTGTTTCATTGAGAAGAATGTGAAAAGCTAAGCAGTTTTGGCAGAGAGAAGGTCTGGAGTGGAAGAACCAGAAGGCCTGAACATAAGGGACCTTGGGCCATTTACCATCGAGGTGGAGAAAGTTTTCAAGATCTCTGAGAATTTGGAAGTCGAATGTGCCATTTTCAGGTGCCAGTGACCATTATTATCTAGCAGATATTGAGGCCAAGCAATATTACAGAAGAATATCACTTTTTTAGGTTTGACTATGTTTCGAAGACCCAGGGTATGGATATGCTTGAGAAGGCACGCCAAGGGGGTTTCTCAAGGAGGCTTTGATAAGGCTTGGCCCATGTTTGACAAAATGATTGAGGAGTGCCCCCAGGGACTCTGGTGGAAAGATCAAAATCAAGGGGCATCCCCATGAGAGTTTGGATTCTCTGGGGTCATTCCTGGAATGACCAATGGAACAACTGGCAAATAATGGGCATCCCCAAAGAAGGCAAGTCATTAACCATCAAGTAGTGATTGGTGGTTTCTATCCCCTAGCACTAGGATTTTTGGAAAGGCACAGTATCCCCAGAAAGAGAAATCATGGCAGGAATTCCAGTGAATCCAGAAGAGTCAGAGGGGGTCACTCACCAAATAAGTCATGGCTGGTGGTAGATTGATGTCCAACAATGTGAATGGTTCTTACTGGAGACACCAGAGAGAAAAGTAACAGAAAGAGAGACCTGGTCAAGATCAAGGGAAGGCCCAAAGAGGCCACCCTTGGTGGGAACCTCAGAATACAGTTCCCAGGTTTTGGCACCAAAATGTAAGGAATGAAGGAAATAAAGGAAACCAGAGCCACTCACAGTAACACAGGCTTATTGAGGAGAAACCTGTGGAGGGGAGACCCAGTGAAGGCTGGGACCCCCCTTCCACTTCCAAGCCTAAAGTAGATATAAGGAGATTAAGGGAGGAGGGGATTATGCCAGTGCTAGGGAGTTGCCAGGAAAGAGTCCTTTCTTATGATGATAGGAGTGTTTAGGGTTCCTTTGCATGATGGTAGAGTATTGTCCAGGATTTAGGGACAGATAGGTCAGAAGTGACCATGAGATGACTAATTCTAAGATGGAGGAAATGTTTCAAAATTGTGTTGCCTAAATCAAGTTCTACCTAAAACATTGATTATTGCTGTTGTTTGTTTTCCCCTTTCTGTGAGTACTGGGAATCTACAGGGAGACTAAAGTTCACAGATTAGGGATTCTGATGCTAATTAAACTTTGCCTGACAATACACCAACTCAAAGAAGGGAGGAGACCAAAACCCCAAAGCATCAACAAGGACAAATAAGATAATTAACACACAAAAGGACACACACACAAACTAAGAAGAGGAGGAATCCACTTCAATTGATGCACAAGAAGAAGGCTTTCCAAAATATGAGAAAATAGGCAAAAAAAGGATCCCACTGATGGTGAGGTGGATGAAAATCAAATTATTATAATCTTTCTTTGGGTTATCAAAATGTACAAAGAAGTTTTTAAGAAAGGAGTGAAGAGGGCAATTACAGGAGATGAAAAACCACTTTAACAAAGAAACAGAAAAAGTGAAAAGAAATCAAGAAAAGAAGAGGGATCATGGAAGAATCAAGCTAAGCAGCAATTTCCTGGTCTCCACACAACTCAGAAAAGAAGCAGCATTCAGAGCAAAGTGTAGAGGTGGGTAACAAACAACAACAACAAAAAAAAAGTTATTATAAGACTCTACATAGCTTAGACTGAGATTCTAGGTGGGCCAGCTGGTTTGGAAAATGAACTGACAAAGCCCTAACCTCTGATCTTGGAACAGTGGAAGTGCAGGGGAGGGATGCTGGAGGGGGAAACACCCAGTGAATAAGAAACAATTTCTTGAGCTTACACATGTGAGGAAATGGTCAGAGGGGCACTCATAACTTAAAATGTGAAAGTATGAGGAGGAAAGATTTTACTTGAGAAACACTGCAGTCAGTTTGAAGCTGAGTCCTAATGGGAGGGCTGGTTCAGGCCCTGCAGCCTTTTTACATCTGCCCCCAAGTCATCTCAGTAAACAAAAACAGCACAGTCAGAATATTCCCACATCCAACCACCTGCAAAGTGAGCTGGGGTAAATCCCCCTACAGATGACCCCATTGGGAATTGAGCTAGAGTTTCTACAAAGAACTTTATCAGTGATGGTTCATAGAAACCTGCTCCCCTTCCCCACCCCCTGTCTCATACAGAGAGACAGAGACTGCTGAGGGCATTCAGTTCTCAGGAAGCAAAGGGCCCCAAGGGACACAAAGGACCACTCAATAGACACTTAGGCTTCTCACCCCCAGTGCAAATCTCCACTCACCCACTGGACAGAGTGGCATACTTTGCTCTGATTCAGGTACAAGTTCGCCAGATCTCTACTGCTAACACCTGTGCACCTACTGGACTGAGACAAAGCTCACAGCTCCTCCAGCCAGGAGAAGACTCCTCCAATTACCAACCCTTAACAGAACAGAAAGGTATCACGGGAGGCCTGGGGCAGCAAACAGTACCAAACAAAACAAAAAAAAAAAAAAAAAAAGATATGGAATGAGGGGAGCTACCAGAGAACAGGGTGGACACCAGCCGTAACAGCTGCAATGCACTCACCTACTGATCCTCTTCACCTCCTTTACCTTGGTGCAAATTCAAGTATCTTACATTCCTTCTCTCTCTCTTTCTCTCCCCCCCTTTTTACCTTGATACAAAGTACAAATCAACTTATCTTAGACTCTCTCCCTTTTTCATTCTCTCACTCCCTCTTTTTCCCTGCCCTCCATTTTACCCTCCCACTTACCCAAACTTCCCCCTGTCCTCCTTCTAGTATACACTTAAGGTAATAATAAGGTTACTAAATTAAACTATTAATCATTTAATCTGTTCCAGAGTTCTTATTATAGGTATTTTTTTAAAGAGAGAGACAGAGATAGAATCAATTTTTATTTAGTTTTTCATGTGGCTTTCGTTGATCTGACACTTATTTGTATACATGGTGCTGGGGTTTGAACCCATGTGCTCGCTGATGCTGGGCAAGTGCCATAACCCCTGATCCACCCTCCAGCCTTTATTATAGGTATTTTACTGAATTTGAGGAACTGAAAATAAAATTTCGTCAAACTTTTGTTTTCACAAGGTTGAAGAGAATGAGAGTTGGCTTAGAAGAGACTATAGTAAATATGTCTCAATAGCTTCTCCTAAAGAGGAATTGATATAGGGGTCAGCAGAGATCATACACTGAATTAAAATAGTAGTATTCAGAAATCTACCCAACCCAGGGCCTATAAGGAAAAGAAGTTCACAAAGTAAGCTCTCACTAAAAAGAAAAAAGAACAGAATTGAAAGAGGGTAGACATGCAAACAATATGAAAAAACAAGGGAACCAAGAAGCCCAAACTAACCATAATGCCTCAACAATAGACATCAATGACTGCACAGTGGAAGAAATGTCAGAGAAGGAATTTAGAAAATTCATACTTAAATTGTTCTATGACCTAAAATAGAAGCAAGGAAGGAATACAGAAAGGAAATAAAAGAAGACTTCAATAAAGAAATAGAGATCCTGAAAAAGAATCAAATGGAAATCCTCAAAATGAAGGAATCAGTAAACCAAATTAAAAATTCAATGGAGGCATCACTAATAGATTAAACCACTTGGAAGAAAGATTTTACGTTCTTGAAGATAAAGTAAATAATCTTGAAAATAAAGTACAGCATAGTGAAAAGATATTAAGAGATCATGAACAGAATATTCAAGAAATCTTGAATAACATCAAGAGACCAAATTTGAAAGTCATTGGAGGGGTGGAAAACCAATCGTCTGTACAATCTCTTCAATATTATCAGAAATATTATCAGAAAATTTTCCAAACTTCAAGAATTAAATGGAAACTCAAATTCAGGAGGCATACAGAACTCCAAATATACAAAATCACAAAAGGCACATTTAAGGCACATTATTATGAAAATGCCTAACATACTGAACAAGGATAGAATCTTAAAAGCTACAAGAGAGAAACAATGAATTACATTTAGAGGAAAACCAATTCAGATCATGAGTGATTTCTCAACCCACACCATAAAAGCAACCAGGGTTTGGAATAACATATACCAAACTCTGAAAGAAAAGGGATGCCAACCAAGAATACTATACCCAGAAAAATTAAGCTTCAAATTATGAAGATGAAATAAAAACTTTCCACAATAAACAAAAGCTAAAAGAATTCATAACTAGAAGCTCTGCACAACAAAACATACTTAATAAAATACATCATGAAGAGGAAACAAAAAATAAAAATGAAAACCAATAAAGGGAGAGATTACACTAGAATAATCTTTCAAAGATAATAAACACCAATTCAAATACTAGAAATCAAACAAAATGGCAGGAAATACAAACCATCTCTCAATAATATCACTGAATATAAATGGCCCGAACTCTTCCATCAAAACACATAGGCTGGCAAAATGGATTTAAAAAAGTACCCAACAACATTCTGCCTGAAAAAAAAAAAAAAAAAAAAAAAAAACTCACAGGCAAAGACATACATAGGCTGAAGGTGAAGGGATGAAGAAAAATATGCACATACCTCTCATAAACAACCAGTGTTTCAATTCTCATATCACATAAGGTGGACTTAAAGCCAAAATAATTAGAAAAGACAAAGAATGTCACTTCATACTACTCGAGGGAAGCATATAGCAAAAGAATAAAATCATCATAAATATATATCACCCAAACAATGGAGCATCAATATACATAAAACAAACTCTTCTGAAAGTCAAGAAACAAAGTGACCACGATACAATTACTCTTTCATCACTGGATAGATCATCTAAACAAACACTAAGATGCTATAGAATTAAACCACACAATTCCTTGTTTGGATCTAACAGATATTTTTAGAATATTTCATCCATCAGTATCTGAATATACTTTCTTCTCAGTGGCATATTGAACATTCTCTAAAATATATTATATTCCAGGACACAAAGCAAATCTTAGCAAGAACAAAAAGCAGAGATACTATTCTGCATCATATCAGATCATGATGGAATGAAACTAGAACTAACAATAAGATAAAAAATAGAGAAACTACTCTAACACCTGGACATTAAATAATACAGTCTTGAATGCTGAATGGATAACAAAAAATATCAGGAGAGTAATTTAAAAATACCTGGAGATAAATGAGAACAGTGATACAACATATCAAAATCTACGGTAAGTATGAAGGCAGTTCTGAGAGGAAAGTTCATAGCATTAAGCTCATTCGTTAAAAGAAGGGGGGAAAACCCCACAAAAATCAATAAATTACCAATTATCTCTAGGCCCTAGAAAGAAGAACAAATCAACTTCAAAATCAGTAGAAGACAGGATATAGTTATAATCAGACCTGAAATCAACGAAATTAAAGTCAAGAAAACAATTCAAAAACATCAGTGAAATAAAAAGTTGGTTATTTGAAAGGATAAACAAAATCAATTAACCATTAGCCATACTAATGAAAAGAAAATGAGAGAAAAATCACATTATTAAAATTTGGGATGAAAAAGGAAACATCACAATAGACACTTCTAAAATCCAAAGGACCATGAGAAGCTATTTTGAAAATCTATACTCCAATCACATGGAAAACCTTGAAGATATAGACAAATTCCTAGCCAAATACAAGCCACTCGAATTGAACCTGGAAAAAATAGAAAACTAAAACGGACCAGTTTCTAATAATGAAATAGAAGCAGTCATCAAAAGTCTTCCAACAAAGAAAAGCACAGGACCAGATGGATTCTCAGCTGAGTTCTACAAGACCTTTAAAAAGAACTAATCCTCCTCAAATTATTCCACGGAGTAGAAAAAGAGAGAACTCTACCTGATACCAAAACCTCACAAAGACAAATCAAGGAAAGAAAATTATGGATCAATATCCTTGATGAATACAGATGAAAAAAATCATTAATAAAATATTGGCAAACCACTACAAAATACATGAAAGAGAGAGTGCACCATGACCATTAGGATTCATCTTAGGGATGCCAGGTTGGTTCAATAGTAAGAAGTCCATAAATGTAATACACCACATAAATAGACTTAAAAACAAGAATCACATGATTATTTCAATAGATGAAGAAAAAGCATTTGACAAGGTACAGCACCCATTTGTGTTTAAAACATTAGAAAATATAGGGAAAGAAAAGGAACATACCTCAACACTGTAAAGGCCATTTATTTTTTTTTTTTAAGAGGGACAGTGAAAGAGAAGAAGAGAATCAACTTTATTTAGTTTTCCATGTGGCTTTAATTGCTCTGACACTTCATTGTGTTCATGGTGCTGGAGTTCAAACCCACATCCAAGCACATGCCAGGCAAGTGCTGGAACCACTAAGCCACTGATCCAGCCCTAGTAAAGGCCATTTATGACAAACATAAGGCCAACATTATTCTGAATGGAGAGAGGTTGAAAGCATTTCCTCTAAAAACAGGAACTAGACAAGGATGCCCACTCTCAACATTCCCATTCAACATAATCCATAACACTCTAGACAGGGCAATTAGGCAACAGAAGGAAATTAAAAGGGTATGAATAAGCAAAGACCTCAAATTATCTCTGTTTGCCAATGACATGATTATATATTTAGAAAATCTATAAACTTCACCAGAAGATTTCTAGAGCTCATAAATGAATTCAGCAAGGTAGCAGGAAACAAAATCAACATTCACAAATTAATAGTGTTCCTATACTCCAATGATAAACTTACTGAGAAAGAAATTAGGAAAACTACCCCATTCAAAATAGCTTTAAAAAAATCAAATACTTGGAAATCAATCTAACAAAAGGTGAAGGAACTCTCCAATGAAAACTATAGAACAGTAAAGAAAGAAATTGAAGAAGATCTTAGAAGATGAAAATCTCTCCCATGTTCTTCTATAGAGAGAATATTATTAAAATGACCATGTCACCTAAAGCACTATACAGATTCAATGTAACACCCATCAAAATTCCAATGATGTTCTTCACAGAATTAGAAAAGAAACAGTCATGCAATTCATTTGGAAAAATAAGAGACCTAGAATAGCCAAAGCGCAAGAAAAGTGAAGCTGGAGGCATCACAATACCAGATTTCAAATTATACTACAGAACTATAGTAAAAAAAAAAAAACAGTATGGTACTGGCAACAAAACATACATAAAGATCAATGTAATAGAATAGAAGACACAGAGACAAACTCACATAAATACAATTACCTCATACCCAACAGAAAAGCCAAAAACATAACTTGGTGAAAACACAGTCTCTTTAACAAATGGTGCTGGGAAAACTGGAAATCCATATGTAGTAGAATAAAATTTAACCCCTATCCTAACCCTGCACAAAACTCAACTCAACATGGATCAAAAACCTAGGAATTAGACCAAAACCCTGCAACTACTAGAAGAAAATATAGGCCCAACTGTACAACACTGTACTTAGGAATTTACTTCCTAAACAAGACTCCCAAAGTGCAAGAAGTAAAAGGAAAAAAATCAATAAATGGGATAGCATCAAATTGAAAAGCTTTTTTTACAGCAAAGGAAACAAGAGCATGAAGACAGAACCTATAGAATTGGAAAATCTTTGCCTCCTGCACCTCAGACAGGGCATTAACATCTAGGATATACAAAGAACTCAAAAAACTTAACACCAGAAAAAAAAAAAAAGAAAGAGTAAATTAAACCACCAATAAATGGGCAAAAGAACTACGTAAACACCTATTGGCAAAAGAAATCCAAACGGTCAACATATATATGAAAAAATATTCAATATCTCTAGCAATTAGAGAAATGAAAATTAAAACCACAGAGATTTCACCTCACTCCAGTTAGAATGGCAATAATACAGAACATGAACAATAGTAAATGGTGGCAAGAATGTGGGGAAAAGGGTAAACTTACACATTTTTGGTGAGACTGAAAACTGGTACAACCACTCTAGAAAGCACAAGGGAGGTTCCTCAAAAACCTAGGAATGGGAGGTTCTAAGATAGTGAGCTGCAGGGAGTCTGCTTTGGTTCTGGCTCCATGACCCAGGCCATGAACCCCAAAGTACAGCTATATTGCAGAGTGGATGAGTGATGGAACTCACTGAAACTCACTGGAACTCACTGCTGGACAGAGATTCTCAGAGACTCAGAGATTACAGTGCACTATCAAGAGAAGTGGGACTGCACTTTAGATTGGCAGGTCATGGAAGCCACCATGACACCTGTTGGGCATGTAGCAGAGAGCAGCATGGAGATTCAGTGGGATCAGACTTGCCACAGAGATCCCTGAGTTAGGAGAGAAACCCTGCACTTGGCTGAACCTGGGACACCTCTGATCCATGAGGGTGGCACAGTGTTCTCAGGTGACCTCAGTGAGAAGGAACAATAGCCATTTTGAGCAGGTCCTCCAGGGAGTAGGAGTCAGGAGTGCTGACTCCACAATCCTCCCAGGAACCTGCAGCAGAACAAGTGCTGGACACACCCAGAGGTTATATAGCCCAAGTGGATTTGGGCTGGGGAGAAAAGGAGAGTACAGCTCACCTCCTTCCCTGCAAGTTCAGTGATTCACATGACAAGACAGAGGTGGTCAGGACCAGGCAAGAAAACACAGAGACAGAGCTCAGGAAATCTAGAGGGACTGTGCTTGTGACCAGCAGAGGGAGTCTTGGGACTACACTCAAGCCCCTGCAACTGGAATCCTAGGAAGATTCTTAAGTCTGGAATCCCCAGTGGAGGACTGGAAAGGCCAAATCCTCAGGTCAGTGTTTTAACCTGACCTCTTTGGGGAAATCTATGCCCAGCAAAGCCCCTGACACAGGCTAGGCCCTAGCCCTAAAATTCAGACCACCACACTTAGAATCCTGCAAAATCCCGCACTTAAATATTACATGGCTCCAGAATGAAGGTACTGTGCTATCGAAATCCAGGTGGACTGAAAACATCTGCTCCCAATATGTAAAGTGAAAATCTCAGTGGAAATATTTCCAATTTTCCATGAAGAATCTTCTTTTTATTTTATATTCTTTTATTTGCCCTTTATCCTGTTTTTTAGAGTGTACTTTTGTTCTTTCAATTAGACCATGATCATATATTCACACACATATTTTCCTTTTTCTTTTCTATTTTTTTGCCCTGTCTTTACCATTTCAACATAAATACTTTTCTCCTGCCCTGCCTTTAGAGTGGTGTTTGATTAGCATATTTTGATTTGGTTTTGCATGGTTTCTATTAGTCCCTTTCCCAAGTTCCTTCTTCTCTCTTTCCTTCTGGTAATAACCAAATTCTATTGCTCTCTTTTTCATTCCACCTTTATTTCATTTCCTATATATTTCCTAATTTCCTATCTTATAATCACTACATCCAACATGTCTTCCACATTCTTTCCATTCACTCTTTCAAATTATAAGCTCTTTTCTACCTTCTTTTTACATCTCCTCTCTCTTAATTGACTGTATCCTTATCAACTTCTAGCAAAAATTGGTTTACATAACTTTGGCCCTCACCGTTAATACTGTTACAACATTAAGGCTATTGATGCCAAAATTGATACCTGCTGTTTCCATCTAAGCCTGTTATAGTTGATTATTATTAAATTGTTTTCAATAAACTCATCCACTGATCCTAATATCCCTCTCTAATTGTAGAGATATAACTGTTGTAGTCAAAGAAGGAACCAAGTATTCATTTCAGTACTGTATACTGTTTGCACTGGATGTTGGTACTGTTTGTTTCCCCACAGCTAATGAAGTGTTTAGAATTTACAGGGACATGAAAACTTCACAGGGTAGGGATTCTGCTGCTGAACTTAACTCTCCATGATAGTAATCCATCTCAAAAGAAGTGAGGAGACAAAAATAAACAAATAATTTTAAAAATCCCAACAATTAACAAGGACAAGGGAGGAATAATCACAGAGGAAACTCTACTCCTGTACTTTGACATCTATCCATTTATCAAACTCAGAGAAAAAGCTCAGCGCAAATAAAAAAATTACATAATAAAGGACACACAAATTAAGCAGAAGCGGAATCCACTTCAATTGATACACAAGAAAAAAACCTTCAAAAATATGAGAAAACATGTGGCAGAAATGGTTGCTCAGCGCTAGATTGTTTGCCTGAAATGTGCAAGAACCTGGGTTCAAACCCCAGCACTACATACACAAAAAAATGACAGAAAATTTAAAAACTGATGAAAAATAAATAAAATTGACTCTTCCTTTTCTATCTCCCTCTCTCTCCTTCTCATTCCTTAAAAAAAAAAAAAAAAAAAGAAAAAGAAAAGAAAAAACTCTCCTCCAAACCCACAACTGTAATCCCCCAGCAAAAGATCCCTCTGATAGTGAACTGGAGGAAAACCCAAAGAAAGATCACCAAAAAATGATTTATAAAAATGCTGAATGGGGTCTGGAGCAGCAGCTCAATGGTTACAGCGCCTGCCTGGCATGAGCAAGTACACAGGTTCAAACTGCAGCACCAACAAAAGTTCAAACCCCAGTACACAAAGTGTGGAGCAATGAAAGCAACATGAAAAACTAAATAAAATTGATTCTCTCTTTCTCTCACTATCCCTCTATCTTTAAAAAAATTACAATTATAGAACATGCAAGATCACTTCAATGAAAAATAGAAATGGTGAAAAAAAACCAAGAACACCTAGAATGAAAGACAAGATCAATCAAACTTCAAACCAACTTGAAGGCATCACTAAAAAATAATACAGCATAGAAAACAGAACCTCAACTCTAGAAGAAAGAAATTCCTACAATGAGGATAGGCTGAACAAGCCTGACCACGTGAATGACAAAGAATAAAGAACACACAGTATGACCAGAATTTTCAAAATGTCTGGGAAGAAACAAGAAGAAACAATCCTTTAAGAATACCCCATGTGATGCAGGAAGAAATAAAAAAGCAACCAAATGGCATAAAGAACACTCTCAATGAAATACTTAAAGTAATTTTTTTCCATATCAGAATACAGTAAGAAATTCTCATCCAGGAAGTATACAGGACACCAAATAGTCCTAATTAAATGAGAAGCTTACCAAGATACATCATGTTCAAAATGTACAACAGGGAAATCAAGGAAAGAATACTAGAAGCTGCAAGAAAGAAATGCTAACCCACATTCAGAGGCAAACTAATAAGGATCATGCCTGACTTTTCAGCTCAGATTCCAGAAGCAAGAAGATCCTGAAAGAGATGTTTCAATGTCTGAATGACTATAGCATACAGCCAAGAACAGTATATACAGCAAAACTCAGCTTCAAATTTGATGGGGTAATAAGAACATTTCATGATAAGATCAAAATGACAGCATTCATGAACAGAAAAATCAGCAATAAAAAGAATCCTCAAAGATAAACTCCAGATAGAAGAATAAGCAAACAATTCTCAAAAGCCACAAACAGGAATTTCAATAACAGTACACACTATCAATCGACAACCAAGACAGCACAGAATGTACTAACAGAAGACAATGGTTATGAACCACAACCAAATATTTATCCTACCACTGAATGTGAATGGTCTCATGCAACAATCCAAAGAAAAAGATTAGCAGATTGGATCAAAAAAACAAAATACAACAATATGCTGCTTACAGGAGACCCACCTTACAGCCAATGACATCCACAGATTGAGGGGCAAAGGATGGGGAAAATATCTACAAGAAGCACAACCCAAAAAAGCAAGCTGATGATGCAATACTTATAGCAGACAAAGTAGATTTCACCATAAACTAACCACAAGAGATAAACAAGGCCACTACCTCTTAGTAAAGGGAACAATACAACAGAAAAATATAACCATAGTAAATCTACACTTACCAAACACCAATGCACCCAATTATGTGGATAAATTATGCCATAAAACCACTTGAGGACCTGAACATGATAATACAGGGAGACTTAAATATTCCTCTATCACCATCACACAGATTGTCAAAGAGAAAAAAAAAAATAAAGAGATCTCCAGCATAAAAAATTCCATAAATCAAATTAACTTAACAGACATCTATAGAATACTCCAAAACAAATTGGCTGAATACACCTTCTCAGCAGCCCATGGATCCTTTTCAAAAACAGATCATATTCTAGTACATAGAGTAAATCTCATTATATATAAAGAAATAGATATTATTCCATGTATCCTATCATGACTCTCGTGATTACAAGCAAAAACTATAACAGAAACACACACACATTGAATAATGCACTATTAAATAAAGAATGGATTAAAGAAGAAATGAGAGCTGCAATCAGGAAATTCTAAGAGAATGAGAATGAAGACACAACACAACATATCAAAACCTTTGGGACAGCATGAAATCATTCTTAAGAGGAAAATTTATAACACTGAGTGTCTACGTAAAAACCCATAAGAGATCTCAATTAAACAAGCTTATGCCCCACCACAAATCCATAGAGAAGGAAGAACAATCGAATCCCAAAATCAGCAGAAGACAGGAAGTAATCAAGATCAGATCTGAAGACAATGAAATTAAGAATTACAAAAATAATAAAAAGAATCAAAAAAGCTGGTTCTTCTAAAAAAATAAATAAAATTGACAGACCCCCAAGCCAATCTCACCAAAAGGAGGAACAAAATGAAGCAAATTATCAAAATCACCAAGGAAAAGGAAGCGATCAACACTGACCCAATGAAAATCCAATGAATTATCAAAACATAATTTGAAAAACTATGATCCTCTAAATTAGATAACCTGGAAGACATGGGAAATTTCTAGACACATACATACCCAAATTGACACAGGATGATAATGAAATTCTAAACAGCCCAATAACAGGCACTGAAATCCATAATGCAATTAAAAGCCTCTCAAAGAAGAAAAACCTGAGACCTGATGGATTGCATGCTGAATTTTACCACACCTATAAGGAGGAGTTAATACCTCTTCTTATTAAGCTATTACAAGAAATTGAAAAGGAGGGAAATCTCCCATACACTTTTCATGAGGCAACCATAACTCTGACATGAAAACCAAACAAAGACACATCAATAAAAGAAACTGCAGGGCTGGAGCAGTGGCTTGTCAGTTACAGCACCAGCCCAGCAAGCACAAGTACACGGGTTCAAACCCCAGCATCCACATACACAACTAAGTGTCAGAGCAATGAAAGCCATGTGAAAAACTCAATAAAAATTGATTCTCTCTCTCTCTGTGTCCTTCTCTCTTAAAAAAAAAAAGAAGAAGAAGAAAATTGCAGATCGTAGACTCGAAAAATCCTTAATATGGTTCTAGCAAACCACATTCAAAAACACATCAAGAAGAGAATTCATCATGATCAAGTGTGCTTCATCTTAGGGACGCAAGGCTGGTTTAACGCAAATCAATAAATGTGATTCATCATTTAAGCAGAATAAAGGACAAAAACCATATGATCATCTCAACTGATGCAGAAAAGGCCTTCCGTAAAATCCAGTGCACATTTATGCTCAAAACTCTAGAGAAGACAGGGATCAAAGGAACTTATCTTAATAATGTAAAGGGCATATGTGACAAACCCTCCACTGGTATAATACTATACAGAGAAAAGCTGAAAGCATTTCCACTAAACTTGGGAACAAGGCAAGGGTGTCCTCTTTCACCACTTTTATTCAACATAGATCTCAAGACCCAAACCAGAACAATCAGAAAAATGTAAGAAATCGAAGAGATAAAAGGAAAGAGGAAGCTAAACTATTTTTGCTGATGATGTGATCCTATAACTGAAAGACCCAAATCTCCACCTAAAAACTGCTTGAGTTTATAAACAGATTTATCAAAGTAGCAGGATACAAGTTTAATACCCATAAATAAATAGCTGTCCTATACTCTAACAATGATAGGGAAGAAGAAATCAGTCCCATTTACAATATCCTCAAAAAGAATAAAATACTTGGGAATTGATCTAATGGAGGAAGTAAAAGACTGCTACAACAACAATTACCAAACACCGAAGAAAGAAACAATTGAAGAAGACCTGAGGAGATGGAAAGACATTCCATGCTCTTGGTTATTCAGAATTAATACAACCAAAATGGCCATTCTGCCAAAAGCACTATACAGACTCAATGCATTTCCCATCAACATACCAAGGTCATTCTTTACAGATATAGAAAAAGCAATTCTCAAATTCATTTGGAACAACAAGAAACTCAGAATAGCCAAAACATTACAAAGCAAGAAAGATGAAACAGGTGATTTTGCAATACCTGATCTAAAATTATACAACAGAGCTGTAGTAACAAAAACAGCATAGTACTGGTATCAAAATAGCAGTGAAGACCAACAGAATACAATAGAAAAGTCTGAGACAAACCCACAAATCTCCAATAATCTGATCTTTGACAAAGGGGGTGAAAATATAACATGGAGGAAAGACAGCCCATTCAACACATGGTGCTGGATAAACTTGGCAGCCATTGCATAAAGTTGAAATTAGATCTTTCTCTCTCATCTTGCAGAAAAATCAAATCAAAATAGAGGAACTAGGAGTTAATCTAGCTACCATACAAATGAGGAAAAATTAGGACCAACACTCCAACATAGGGGACTAGGCAATAACTTTCTCAACAAGACTCCCAAGTGAATGAATTAAAGTCAAGAATTAATGAGTGAGATGCATTAAACTAAAAAGCTTTTACTCAGCCAAGGAATTGGTCAAAGCTGTCAAGTAACAACCTACAGAACAGGAAATAATCATGGCCTGTGAATCCTCTGACATGGGACTAATATCTAAAATTTACAAAGAACTAAAAAAAAATTAGAAACACAAACAGTCCAATCAATAAATGGTTCAGAGAGCTAAACAAACTTCTCTACAGAGGAAATCCAACAAGCTAATGAATACATGAGAAAGTGTTCAAAATCGTGAGTAGTCAGAGAATTGCAAATCAAAACTACATTAAGGATTATACCTTACTCCATTCAGATTAGCTAAGATAAAAAATATAAACAATAACAGATACTGGATGGTTTGCGGGGAGATAAGAACAATAGCACACTATTGGTGGAACTGCAGATTTGTATATCCTCCCTGGAAATCAGCATGGAGACTCCTCAAAAATTTAGGATTGTATCCACCATATGATCCAGCTATCCCTCTTCTGTATAGTTTCTCAGAGGAGTTCAAATCATCACATTATAGTTACACAGCAAAATCTATATTCATAGCAGCTCAAACATACAATAGCTATGTTATATAATCAACCCAGATGCTCCTCACTGGATGAATGGATCCTAGAGTTCCACTGTGTGTGTGTGTGTGTGTGTGTGTGTGTGTGTGTGTGTGTGTGTATGTATTAGAAGCAGCAATATTGCAGCCTTTGAAGGCAAATGGATAGCAATGAAAGAAATCATGCTGAGCAAAGTTCACCCAACCCAGAGAATCAAGGGCCAAATGTTTTCCCTTATTTGTGGAGGCTAGAGTAAAACACAGGCTTGTGTGAAAGGTTGTCAAACCCATGTATTAGATCCATCAAAGGCATAGTAACACATAATCTAGGGAAACCATAGACAGGTAGACTGGGAGATGGGAAAGGGGAGAGGCAGCTACAGCTAAGAGGGAGGGAAGATAAGGAGGGATCTAGGGAGACAATGAACAATTTAACATGCTCTTTACTTCTCTGAGAAGCAAAATAGAAATTATGTGATCATTGAATTCTGGAAAAATCACAATCATATACATATGGACATTATAGCTGTTATGGGGGGAAATATAAAAGAATCAAGAGACTGCGGTATGGGCGATATGGATGTGACTCTGGATTTGGACCAAATGTGTATCATATTATTACTTTATAAGCATTTATGACTGTACAACAACTTGATTCCTTAGTAAAAAAAAAAAAAGGCTGTAAAGGGTAAAAATTATAGAACATGACAAGTACATACAAGATTTATTTTTTCAATAAATTAGAAAGTCCAAATCTGAGAGTCATGTGGTTAGAAGAGACCATGGACATATAAGCTAAAGGCTTAAAAAGTCTTTTCAATGATATTATTACAGAAATTTTCTCACAGATTAGAAATGGGACAGACATCCTCATACAGGAAGCATGCAGAATCCCAAATAGACTGAATCAATTGAGAAACTCACCAAGACATATTATAATCAAGATATTCAAAATTGAGAAGTAGGATAGAAGATCAAAAGCCACAAGAGAAACATTAGATCACATTCATAGGTAAACCAATTGGGATCAAATCAGATTTCTTAGCTCAGACACTAAAAGCAAGGAGGGCCTAGAGTGATGTATTTCAAACACTAAAAGAAAACAATTGTCAGTCAAAGTTATTATACCCAGCAAAACTCTGCTTCAAATTTGAGGGGGATATAAAAACATTCCATGATAAGAATAATTTACAAGAATTCATGAGCACCAAACCAGCACTACAAACAATACTCAAAGACAAACTTCACACAGAGGAAAGAACAACTCACAAACCCCACAAATATACATTGTTCAACAAAAGAATAACCCACTAAGTGAGAATGAAAATAGGATAAAATATACCAAATGTACCAAAATGGCAGGAAACCACAAACACATATCCACACTACCACTTAGCATTAATGAAATCATCTCCCCTACGAAGACACAGCTAAGCAAAATATATCAAAAAATAGATTCCAACTATATGGTTTGAAAGAACCTCACCATTTAAGAAAAGACACAGGCTAAAAGTAGAAAGTTTGGCAAAAACTTTTCAAGCTTATGATCCAAGCAGGAGTTGCCATTCTCAAATCTGGCAATGTAGATTTCAAGCAGAAATTAATCAGAAGTGACAAAGAAGGCCACTACATATTAATAAAGGAAATAATCCAACAAGCAGATATAACCATAGTAAACATGTATGCCCCAAATGTGAAAGCACCTGACTCCATGACATCAAACTCCACATAGACCCCTACACAATAATACTGGGAGATTTTAATTCCCCTGTAAAACCAATAGACAGGTTTTCTAAACAAAAAGTCAATAAAAATATCACCAACATAAGCAACACTATAATCACCTGGACCTAACAGACATCTACAGACTATTCCATCCCCAAATAACATATTTTACCTTCTTCTCAGCTGATCATGGAACTTTTTCCAAAATTGATCATATTCTCGCCCATAAAAGAAATCTTAGCAAATACACAAATATCGGCATAATCTCTTGTAACCTATCAGATAATAACAGAATGAAACTAGAAATAAACAGCAAGAAAATTAACAAAAACACATAAATACATAAAGATTGAATAATACTCTTGAATAAATGGATCAAAGAAGAAATGAGAACTGAAATCAAGAATTCTTAGAAATGAAAGGGAACAAGGTACAACAAATCAAAATACCTTGGACAGTATCAAAGCATTTCTAAGAGGAAAATTTATAGCACTGAGAGGTACATTAAAAAATTAGAGAGATCCAAAATGAATAAACTTATTTATAGCACTGAGAGGCTACATTAAAAAATTAGAGATCCCAAATAAATAAATGTATGTTCCACTTCAAGTATTTAGAAAAAGAACAAACTAACCCTAAAACTATAAGAAGGAAAATAAAAATCAGAGCTGAAATCATGAAATTGAGAATAAAAAAACCATAATGAATCAATTAAACAAAGAGTTGGTTCTTTGAAAATATAAATAAAATTCACAAATACTTAGCCAACTTAATCAGAAGAAAGAGATGAAGTAAATCAACAAAATAAGAGATGACAAAAGAAATATAACCATAGCCCCTGCTGAAATTCAGAGAATTATCAGAACTTGCTTTGAAAATTTATACTCCAAGAACCTCAAAAATCTGAAGGACATGAACAAATGTCTAGCTACCTATGACCTACCAAAACTGAATCAGAAATATATAGAAATCCCAATGAGCCCAATATCAAGCCATGAAATTGAAATAACAATTAAAATTTTCCAAAGAAAGGAAAGACCAGAACAAGTCAGATTCTCAGCCAAGTTCTACCAGACCTTTTACAGAAGAATTATCATCACACTTCTGAAATTTTTCCATGAAATTGAAAAGGGCAGAACACTTCAAAATACGTTTTATGAAGCAACCATGACCTTGATACCACCCAACTAAGAAGTATCAAGGAAAGAAAACTACAAACCAATATCCCTGATGAATATAGAAACAAAAATTGTAATAAAATTTTACCACTCACATTCAAAAACACATCAAAATTCAGTACATCACGATCAAGTGCTTTTCACTCCAGGGATGCAAGGCTTGTTTAACCTGTGCAAATCAATAAATGTGATTCACCATTTGAAACATAATTAAGTACCAAAATCACATGATCATGTCGATAGATGAGATCCAACACCCATTCATGATAAAAACACTGCAGAATCTAGTGAGAAAAAGAGCCTACCATAACAATGGAAAGGCCATTGATGACAGATGCATAGCCAACATCATACTAACTGGAGAAAAACTGAAAGCATTTCCACTAAATTCAGGAATAAGACAATAGTGTCCCCTATCACTATTCCTATTAAATAGTCCTCAAAATATTAGCCAGAGAAATCAGGTAAGCAAAGTAAATCAAAGGAATATAAATAAGTAAAGAGAAGTCAATCTGTCTCTGTTCACTAATAATAAGATACTATATCTAGATACTATATCTAGAAGATCCAAAAGAACTCCAGCAGAAGACTTCTAGAACTTATAAACAAATTTAGAAAAGTTTCAGGATACAAGATCAAGACCCATAAATCAACAGCTTTCCTACACTCCAAAAGCAAATCAGTGAAGGAAGAAATAAGGAAAACTATCCTATTAACAATAACCTCAAAAAACTAAAATAAGAGGCTGGAGCAGTAGTGGTTCAGCAGTTGGAGCACTTGCCTCACATGCACAAGGACCTAAGGTCAAACCCCAGCACCATATATACAACTAAATGTCAGAGAAAGAAAAGAGAAGACACATGAGTAAAACTGATTCTTTCTTTCACTCTCCTTAAAAATAAATACATAAATAAATAATAAAATAATTGGGAAGTAAGCTAACCAAAGAGGTGAAAGATCTCTACAACCAAAAATACAGATCAATGAAGAAGAAAATTGAAGAGGTCCTTAGAAGATGGAAAGACATACCATATTCTTGGACAGGCAGAATTAATATAGTTAAAATGGCTATATTACCAAAAGCAGTATACAGCTTAAATGCAATCCCCATAAAAATACCAATGGCACTCTCCACAAAACTGGAAAACTACACTTCTTAAATTCATTTGGAAAAATAAGAGACATAGCCAAAGCAAAACTAAGCAAGAAAAGAGGAGGCATCACAATACCTGATTTGAAACTATACTACAGAGGTGTAATAACAAAAACAGCATGGTGTTGGTATCAAAATAGATAGGAAGACAAATAACACAGAGACAAGTCCATAAATCCATAGCCTTGTGATATTCAACACAGGAGGCAAAAATACATCTTGAAGGAAGGACAGCCTTTTCAACAAATGGTATTGGAAATACTGATTAGCTTTATGTAAAAAAAAATGAAGTTAGATCTTTATCTATCATTCTGCACAATAGTCACATCAAAATGGATCAAAGACTTAGGAATCAGACCAGAAACCTTGCACCTGCTAGAAGAAAACATAAGGCCAATACTACATCATATAGGAGCTGGCATTGACTTATTTAAAAATAAAACCCTCAAAGCACAAGAAATACAACTAAGAAACAACAAGTGGTACGTCATTAAGCTAAAAAGCTCCTACAAAGCTAAGAAAATGATTAAGACTATGAAAAAATAACTTTTAGAAGGGGAGAAAAATCTTTGCCAGCTGCACCACTGATAGAGGACTAATATCCAGAATGTACAAAAAACTCAAAAACATAACACCAAGAAAACAAATAACTCAATCAACAAATGGGCTAAAGAACTAAACAGAAATTTCTCAACAGAAGAAACACAAGTGACCAACAAATACATGAAAATATGTTCAATATCTCCAGTAATAAGAGAAATGCAAATCAAACTCTATTATGAATTCATCTAATTCCAGTTGAGAACGTCAAAGATCAAATTCACAAACAATAATAAATGCTGGTAAGGTTACGGAAAGAACAGAACAGTTCTACATTATTGGTGGGAATGTGAACTAGTTCAACCTCTTTGGAAAGCAGTATGGAGATTCCTCAAGAAATTAGAGATGGACCACCATATGACCCAGCTATCCCACTCCCGGGATTCTTCTCAAAGGATCTAAAATCAGCCTACTACAGTGACACAGACACATTAATGTTTATAGCACCACAATTCACAGTACCTAAATTATGGAATTAGCCCAGATGCCTGCCATTAGATGAATGAATCAAGAAATTGTGGTGTGTGTGTGTGTGTGTGTGTGTGTGTGCATGCGCAATTGAGTTCTACTCAATTATTAGAACAAAATTATGGCATTCACTGGCAAATGGATGAAAATGGAGAATATCATGTTAAATGAAATTAACCATGCCCAGAAACTCAAAAATCCTATTTGCTCTCATTTGTGGAAGCTAAAGTATAATATAAGAAAGGGAGAGGGAAGGATAGGATTAAACAAAGAACCATTAAAATAACAAAACAATAAAAAATACTAAAGGAAGTCTAGTAGAGGAACAAGGGAAGAAGGGAGGAGGAATAGGAGGGGAAAAAGGGAAGATCAGGTAGGAGGAAATAAAAGTACATTCTGCACCTATCAGTAGAAGAAAGGGACCACAGGATGGTAGGAGGGAAGAGGGTGAGTTCAGGTGGGATACTGGCCAAATTATATTGTATTGTGTGCATACATGAATATCAGCAAATCCCATCATTATGTACAACTTTACTGCACCAATAAAAATGTGGAGTATTACTCAGCCATAAGGAAGAATAACATTATGTCTTTTGCTGGCAAAAGAATGGAACTCCCAACGATATCATGCTAAATGAAATAACCAGACTCAAAAAACCAAAGGTCAAATGTCCTCTCTGATATGTGGAAGCTATTCCAAAATCTGAAAAATCTAAGACACTTAGTCCCAAGCATTTCAGATAAGATATACTGAATCTATAGTAGAAATTCTTCAAAGTGACTTGGATATTTTCTCTTTTACAATGTATATACTAAAATGAAAACATCCTGTGGAGAAAAACGAGTTCAGATTATGAACTTTATACAAATATTGCCTTAAAATGGCATCCTGTTCTAGATAAGGGATGTTAAGAATATAAGTCATAATTGCCCTCTGACATGAAAAGTTTGCTTTGGCTTAACAGAAATACTACATATTAATCACATCTTTCACATTATTGTTTATTCCTTGGAATATAATCTTTTCTGAATTTCTCAAGGTAAAATAGCATTAATCAAAGAATACATACATCTATTTTCTTCATTTTCTGATTTTAGCCTTTGAGACAACAGGTAATTATCAAGACATTCTGCATTTTTAAACCTACTTCTATAAAGAATTCTCTTATTTTGATTATACAGAATACCACTTTCTGAATATAATTATTTCTGTACTTATGAATACTGCCATTTTCTTAGAATTATTAAGAAAATTAACACAATGATTTAAAGCTTGCAGTAAAAAAGCCTAATGCTGTAAACCTGGAATCAGTTTATATATTAACTAGAACTGTTAAGTAGTTACAAGTCTGATCAACTAATTTGTTGATTATATAGATGGCATTTTGGGTTTTATTCCATTCTTTAACTCATATGGTGGTGATGTCCCATACTTTTTGATCCAAGAAGCTTGAGGTGAAAATTCAAATTTTAAAGTTCTTTTAAAGAACTTCAGCTAAGTTGTATTTCATAAATGGTAAATAAAGACTTAAATCAGCTTAACCCAGAGAATTAATGGTAGATTGTCTCCACTCATCTGAGGAGGTTGGGACTAGATTATGGCCAGTGAGAAAGTTGGTCTATTATCATGTGTTAAATCCAGATAAGATGTAATGCTATACAACATAATCCTTTTTTAGAGATATTGTGGGAAGGGGAAGGGAGGGATAAGGGTGGATAATTGGGGGGGCACTCCTGGGGGTAATTGTAATATCCAGAATCTATACACATTTTATATTATTTTGTTAAAAACTTGTATAGTTGTTCAAAAATAAAAAAAATTAAAAAAACTTGGGAAGTTTGTTAGGCATAGTAATAATCACACAAATAGAATAAATTATGTCAAAATGAGAATGTGGAATAATTGGAAATAGAGCTAAAGGACATTTTGGTTAAGTAGTATAATGGGACCTTCTGGGTACTAAACATGGTTCTCCCATCCAAAAAAAAGTACATAAAAAGTTATGAAGGAAGAGGATTACAAAAAAATATGTAAACAGGCTCATTAGTAGAATGATAATGAAAAAAGGGTGAGAAGCATCTTGATAAAGAAATGGCATTTAATGAGTAACGATAGGGTGGCAAAGAAAAGCCAAAGATGACTCTTGATGAGCTTGTCATCAGAAAAGGTCAAAAGGGACACTTATTTTGAAATTAGAACATGATAAATTTTATTTTGGATATGTCTGATTTAAAATACCAATAGACATCTAGCCACAGACATGAGAAAGTAGATTAAAATATATGAATTTTTGCCTTGAACAAATCAAAACTATGAAGTGTTATTTAAAAATGTGGTCAATGGATTGATGCTGGGCAGCAAACTGTCATTCATCTGCTACAAAATAAGTACAGCTTGATACTTTCATAGCCACTTGACTTTCAAACTCACAATTTGTGCAGTTATCTAGTTGGACAGGGTATAAATCAGCTTGGATTTTGACAAATTCATGGGGTGAATTGAACATGGCCTGATCCATCAAGCAAATCATGTACAATAAGACTACATTTAGAGCCATGACAAATTGTAGGGAAATAAATGAAATTTTTAATCATACAAAAATTTGAGAAACATTGTATCAGGGCATCCTTTTACACAGATAATTACTAAGTAAAACTATATTCTACAGTTCTGAAGAGGGCAGAGATACTAGTAAACAGTACTGTAAAGATAAAAATGTAATGGGCATACAGTGAAATTTTCATTTCTACCAGAAGTGTTTGAAACATCATCCTGTGTATAATTAAATCTTTATGATAATGAACAAAATATATTGAAAGTTACAGAGTTAAATTCTGTTGTTTACTTTTCTATTTTCTGCCTCCTCTTTTCTGTCAACTTGTCAATTTTGATTCCTCACCAATCCATAAGATGGAATAAAATCTCACAATTATGGCTTATTTTTAATTTTTATATGAATCATACATAGCCCTCCCCAAAATCTGAGCAGCCCTTTAGCACACACAAGGTTTATTCCAAAATGCTAAAAGCTGGTCAAGAACACAACTTAAATAACCAAAGCAGCACGAAACAATTAAGCATGACCTCCCTGCAGAAATTGCTAGTTTGACAACACTTTGAGCCACCAATGTTAACTATGACCATTAGAAAGAGATTCTCCTAAGGTTCAGCAAGTCATGTCAACTGCCAGGTTCCACAGCTATGAGAAGAAGCAGGTAGTGAATGCATTGAAGATTTAGCCCCACCATTTACAGGATCCTCAAGAAATCACTGAGCACTGGACACAGTGGCACACACCTCTAATCCCAGTGGCTTGGGAGGCTGAGGCAGGAGGATTACAAGTTCAATGCCAGCCTCAGCAAGTTAGGCCCTAAGCAACTTAGTGAGATCCTTTCTCAAAATAAAAAATACAGAAGTGTTGAGGATGTGGCTCAGTGTTAAATCCCCAGTACTCCATCTCCCGGGGGAAAAGAAAAAAGAAAAAGATATTTATTATGGAAAATTAGTTGCAAAGCTATCAGAAGACATTAAAGAACAAATAGGAGAGAGTGGTAAAAAATAGAAAGTGAGAACGCAAAGGATAAAGTATTAAAACCATGGCAGCATGGGCAAACCAACAATGTGGAAAACACAACATTGACCACAACCCAAAAGGGTTGTCTAGCAAAAGCATGAAGGCAATCACTGCTAGAATGCTGCCCAAAGCAAAAAGCAAGAAAAACACCCAAACTTTTCCCTTCTTCTTGCCCTTCACACTTTACAATAGCCTCCCAATCGCTACATTTAGTCAGGCAAGTTGACAAGGAAAACTGTAAATGTAATTTTCAGAGATTGTTCCTCAACTGTACAGAAAAAAATGAAGAGTGGAGAAGAGAACTAATTGCAAACTGGCAAATGACCAGAACAAGATCCCACATCTACAGATGCCAAGTAAATCTAAATGCATATGATAACCCACAATCTGTACGGATTTTTCAATACTGAAGTATATTGTCAAAGTGTGACTGTTTTGTGCAGCGTGAAGAAAAAAGAGACATTTTAGTTTTACTAATTAATGTAATTTTTAAAAATTTGCAAATGGAAAGCATCAATGATAGTAAAAAGCATATTCTAATTGAAAATATCATTTTCTGATCACTTAAAATCTGACAGACTTTAATCAAACATATACATGTACTATAATCATTCATCCAGTACTTTAAATCCTTATTGAAAAGAGGCTAAAAACAAACTCAATCAAAAATATTTAATTTGATGTGTTACGTTCATTGATGTTATTTTACTACTAGAGCAAAAGAAGGTGGTTTAGGGGCACTGAATATCCTGCTTGAAGTAGTATCATACATGATTTAAAACATAAAGATGAAGTACATAAATACGATTTCATTAAACACAATTTAAATTTCTTCACTTGTTCTTTCAAAAGCCTTTATATTTAGGAATGTTACTACAGAAAATATAATCATTCTTCCTCCTCAAAGAGTCAGTAAAGGAAATAGAAAAAAATACATACAAGTAGATACATAACTGTATACATAGGTATAATTCAATAAGGATGTCAGCAATCTACTAAACAAATGAAACTTAACTGTAATAGGAGTTCAGCTTTGTTTAAATTATGAGTAAGAAACAACTGAATTAAATTATTGATCTAAGTCTGATAGTTACCAATATTTCTCAAATAGAATACTGGACAAAGTGAAATACTCCTTCATATTTCATAACTATGCTATTTTTCTCCTAAATATACTAATATTTTTTTCTTTAAAAGAAATAATGGCCTCATGAGGTAGCATGTCCTGGCATGAAATGATTGTACTAATAAGAAGGAAATTTGTATTATATCTTATGTTAACGAGATAAATAAAAGCATTTGGATTTTATCGCTAAGATAATGGGGAGACATGGCATATTCAAAGCACTAAAGAAATGTAATCAGATGATTTGCATTTTAGCTTTGGTGACATTGTGGAGCACAGACCACAGAGTACCCATTTTGAGAATCTGGTCTAGCACAGAAGTTATGAGACTGAGAAAGTTGTGAGATATTATACTCATCCATTTAATTACAAGTAGAAGAAAATCAGAATACATTGCCCAATACTTTCTCCTACTATCATTCCATAAGGAAATATTCCAACAGGAACAAGAGGTTAAAATACGTTAATCAATACACACACACATCCACAAGAGAGTTGTGATAAAGAGTAAGGTTGTGAAGAGGACACCAACCAGGAGGAAAAGATATACTTTTCCCCAACAATTTCTTCCATTATGGTAAAATATTAAAAGGGTTGAATCACTCAGAATTGTCAGATGGCACTGAATTCTGTAAAATAAAAAGTCTCTCTCCAGATAAATTCAAGGTAAAAACTCTTCAAGACACTTACCACTTTCAAAGCAAGCATCAAAAATAAGATGTCCTTTCTTGGGCTGTCCACAATATCCAGTTGGAAGCACCATATATTTGCTCACATTTCCTCCGATGGCATCATCATTTCCCATATCATTGCCTATTTTTAAAAAATGGTTCATATTAAACAGAGATCAAAATATATGTAGCAAAAGAAGTCCAATATTTTTACCATTAACTTACCTTCTTTCCCACACATTGAGTGGGCAAAAAAAATACCAAAATAAATAAATAAATAAATACATATGGGGAGCTCCAGCATGGTGACCACCCCACCACCAGTGATCCCAAGATGCTTCTGAGAAATACTCCACGCTACAGGATTGAGAAGCGGTATCCAAAAGGTACAACCAATATGACTGGGCTCTCGGGGTGGGCGATCATTAACCCCCACGCCAATTTTTTAACACCAAAGGAAAAGAGCTTTGTATTAACAAATCTAAACAAAGAGTTTGTCGCACCCGCTCTATGGGCTCCACAGCCAGGGGGCGGGAAGCTACCCCAGAGGGGAGGAAACAGCACAAGTATTCTAACCTGCTTGCAGCAGGCAATGCCTTCTAACTTGCACACTCAAAATTTGCAAGACCTGAGCTGATTCTCAAGCTCTATGATTAATTGCTCACAATAGTGAACCTACAGCTGGGAGTTCATTGCAGCGGCTGGTCACTCACTAGGCAAAAGTGAATCCAGTCCCATTGTTTACCCACGGACTAAGAAAAATAGACTTTTTTTTAACACATGAGTTCTTCTGGGGGAAATTGCATTAGATGAAACCCATAGTAGCTTATCTATGTGTTAGCATTACCCCTGGTTATCAAAGTTTATACACATTGATTGCTACAGTTTCGACAATGTTTCCCCCTCATCTGTATCCTGTATCGCAATATACTTCTAATAAATGTGGAAAAAAAAAGAAAAATAGACTTAAATGCCCTGTGACCTGACTGTCTGCCCAGGGGGCTATGTGGAGCTGGGAACCTCCTCTCCAGCTCTGGTTGCTGCCAGCTCCCCAGCTGGGGGTGGAGAGCTACCCCAGAGGGGAGAAAACGGCATAAGATTCTAACTTGGTCACAGGGTCTTCCCTTGCTGGGACTGTGA
Source organism: Aplodontia rufa (assembly GCA_004027875.1). NCBI lineage: Eukaryota > Metazoa > Chordata > Mammalia > Rodentia > Aplodontiidae > Aplodontia > Aplodontia rufa. The sequence continues at coordinate 997 of PVKS010005594.1, read as the reverse complement.
CAACCACACAGAGCAGCTCTTGGGGCCACTGAAGATCATAAGACATCCAGAGTGGGTCATCAGTGATCCTAGGGAAGCAAATTACAGTTTGGTCACTCTCCTTGGAACAGTCAGAGGCCCGAACATCTACACTAGGATCTAATAGACTGTCTACAGCTTCTGGGCCCCCTGCTCAAAAAGATCAGGAGTGTGGTAAGGCAGAAAATAATCAGCCCTGGAGTGCATTTCAGGGGGTGCTGAACTCTATTCTCACAAGAAATGGGAGAGGGCAGGATATTCTACCCCTCTGCAACAAAAAAAATTTTAGGAGATACTCTAGGAAAAACCAGGCCACCAGAGATTACCAAACTGCATCTCCCCCATCAAGCTCAACTGGGAAGAGCTTCCAACTAGATGGCAGATATGAACACATTCCCCCACAGTACACACTGACCTAGGGGGCAAAAAAATCAGAACTCTCCCAACTAGTCTTTTTTCTTTTTTTTAATGGGGATCTTGCTGTCATCTGATATTTTTAACTTGTTTAACTTTTAACTTTTTAACATTTGTTTTTTTTTAATCCTTTTTTGCTTTATGGTTAGTACTTAATTTCATGTTCATGGATATACATAACAGAAGACAGGAAATAACTAAAATCAGAGCTGAAATCAACAAAATTGAGAATAAAAAAAATACAAATCATCAACCAAAGAGTTGGTTCTTTGAAAAAATAAACAAGATCGACAGACCCCTTGCCAACTTCACCAAAAGGAAGAATAAAGTGAAGTAAATCAACAAAATCAAAGATGAAAACGGTGATAGCTGATATCACCACAGACTCAACCAAAATCCAGAAGATTATTAGAACCTATTTTGAAAATTTATACTAAGCCAAGTTTGATAATTTGGAGGACATTGACAGGTACTTGGACACATACGATATCCCCTCATTAACACAGGAGGACACTGAAAATCTAGACCAACCTATCAGATAGTGAAATCAAAACTCAATCAAAGC